>VSMD01012445.1:0-35711 GCA_008750895.1 Mirza zaza | reverse complement strand
CTCCGCCCCTCATTCTCTGTGGGTTCGAGTCCGTCTGTGGTCCCAGCCTTGTGGAGGATTTCTGCCCTTACAGCCTGCCTGCCGTGAGAGGCACACGGAATGTTTGCTCTTCAGAGTAAAGGTGCTGGATGAGCATTGGTATTTTTTTTTTTTTTGAGACAGAGTCTCACTTTATTGCCCAGGCTAGAGTGAGTGCCGTGGCGTCAGCCTAGCTCACAGCAACCTCAAACTCCTGGGCTCAAGCAATCCTGCTGCCTCAGCCTCCCAAGTAGCTGGGACTACAGGCATGTGCCACCATGCCTGGCTAATTTTTTCTATATATATTAGTTGGCCAATTAATTTCTTTCTATTTATAGTAGAGATGGGATCTCACTCTTGCTCAGGCTGGTCTCGAACTCCTGAGCTCAAATGATCCGCCCACCTCGGCCTCCCAGAGAGCTAGGATTACAGGCTTGAGCCACCGCGCCCGGCCTGAGCATTGGTATTTTTCAATGAGGAAAAAAATCTTACACAATTAAAAGTTAAAAATTTAAAAATAGAGAAAAAGCAAAAAAAAGAAAACACTTATGTGAGCTCTAAGACAACACGTGAAAACTTTTTTTTTTTTTTTGAGACAGAGTCTCATTTTGTTGCCCAGGCTAGAGTGAGTGCCGTGGCGTCAGCCTAGCTCACAGCAACCTCAAACTCCTGGGCTCAAGCAATCCTGCTGCCTCAGCCTCCCGAGTAGCTGGGACCACAGGCAAGCGCCACCGTGCCCGGCTAATTTTTTTCCATATAAGTTGGCCAATTAATTTCTTTCTATTTATGGTAGAGACGGGGTCTTGCTCTTGCTCTTGCTCAGGCTGGTTTCGAACTCCTAACCTTGAGCAATCCGCCCACCTTGGCCTCCCAGAATGCTAGGATTGCAGGCACGAAGACTGTTTATACAGAGATCTTATTTGGTTTTGTGGAAAGAAAATGGATATTGTTTTGTGTAGACTGAGTCTGGTGTGTGGCTTTCCTTATGGCATGTGGGTGTGGTGTTGGCTGGTACTGCAGAGGTGGACCTGGCTGTATGTGTCCCTGGTGGGGTGTGCACTCTGGTGCCGAGTCCTGTCCTGGAGCCCTGTCCTGACCCTGCCTCACTTGTCTTCTGCCTGCTAGACGGCAGCGTCGACAAGGCCACCTGTGGACCCCGCCCCGCCCTGCCCACGGTCTCTGCCCGCCTCTTCTACCTCAGCCCTGGCGCCTGCGAGCGGCTCCGGCCCAGGAGCCTTGCCTGCCCGCTCCTCTCCCGTGAGCAGACCCTCCTCGGCAGCCAGCAAGGCCCTCTCTCCAGTCTCCTCCCGGGCGCCAGGGGTGGCGGCATCGGCCCCCCCGAAACCACAGAGCCCTGCACAGAGTGCCACCTCCTCCCAGGACGGTCCCCCAGACAAGCTGGCGGAGCAGATAGCGCTGGTAAGCGTGCCAAGAGTCGTAAACGTGCTCCAGTTGATGAAGCACGTTTGACTGTAATTTGTAAGACTGTGCTGGTTTAAAGCTGAACACCTGAGAGTAAGGACGAGTGAACATGGTTCGTGATCAGTAGAAACAACATTAAAACCATGTGGTTTAGCCTCTTGTGGTGGAAGCAGACTTGTGGAGAAAGTCCATTTTCTTGAGGTACAATCAGCAGTCTGGGTGGCTCAGGGGTGGGGCAGGCGAGTGTGTGTGGTGGCCGGGCTGGGAGATCGGGCCGTGAGGCCCTGCAGCCCCAGGCCTGTCCCCTGTCTGCCAGAGCCACTGCCCGGCACTCAGCATTTATTTGTTCAGCTTCATCAGGGGATGGAAAAGAGACATATGTCAGTACAGACAGAGTGTCATGACCCCATGCGCCTCCTTGTGCAGCCTTAACGTAATATCCGTGTGCAGTTGCTCGTTTCATCTGCTCTCCTCCCGTGTTGTTTTAAAGCAAATTCCAGGCACCATATGTTCCCTTTGTGTAGACTGGCATAAACGCTGTCTTTACATGTCATCCTTAGAGATGGGACGGGATTGTCGCTCCGGCTTCTCAGGCTTCTGGGAGAGTTGCGCACTCTTTCCTCTGTGCTCTCCGAGCATGTGACCTCCCGTCAGAGTATTGTTACTGAGCTGTGACCCTCATGAGCGTGCTCCCCTCAGCTTCTAGCCAGGCGTTGCTCACGGCATTGGGGTCTGACTTGAGGGCAGACTCGGTCGCACGAGCTGACCCTGCTCCCCCATTTGCTGCTCGCAGGAGAACCAGGTCCACCAGCGCATAGCAGACTTAAGGAAAGAAGGTCTGTGGTCCCTGAGGCGGCTGCCGAAGCTGCAGGAGGCCCCGCGCCCCAAATCCCACTGGGACTACCTGCTGGAGGAGGCGCAGTGGATGGCCACGGACTTCGCCCAGGAGCGCAGGTGGAAGGTGGCCGCCGCCAAGAAGGTGCGTTTGCAGTACAAGCAGCCACTGTTCTGCATCCGCTGCTGGTGGCTGGAGTTCGAATGCTGCAGGTGGGTGGGCCTGCAGAGCAGCTCTCTGGAGGCCTTGACTCCTGCTGCCTGGGGAGCAACGGTGCCGGGCAGCTGACCTCTGAGAGGGGAGCAAGCACGTCCCCCCTGCAGCTCTGGTGAGGGATTCGGGTTCCTTTTCTTCCAGGCCTGCTTGGCAGGTAGGATCAGGGTGCCTCTGCCCAAGGCCCAGGCTGGTGCCCGGGGCTGGCCAAGGCTGAGGAGGCTGAGAGTGAGAAGGCAGCGGGAGTCGTGGCAGGGCAGGAGGGGCCATTCCCCAGCCTTCCTGCCCGCCTGCCGCCTGTTCCTTGCTGGGCTCTGGTCTGGCTCTTCCCAGTTCTGCTCGAGCATTTCTCGGCTCCTTTCTGTTCCCTGCATAGGCACAGTCCTTGGAGGGACTCTGAGGTCCCACTGCCAGCACTAGCAAGGGAGAGCCTGTGACAGGTTCTAGGACGCTCAGGCCTCAGTGGGAGCAGCCGTCCTTTCCATGTGGGAATAGCCAGGAGCCCTGCTTGTTCCCCCTTTGTCACCATGTCACTGCCTCTGTGTGGAGGGCCCGAGGCTCGCTCTTCATGTTTCCTGTACTCTAAAGATTGGGGGTTGACCCTTCATCCCCTGCCCTGTCTGCTTTGCTCCCCTGAATTCTCCCCTAATTGTCCCCATTGAGGTGGTGGAGAAAAGCTGACGCCACATAGGGGAGCAGTGGGGTTCAGAGCACAGGCTCTCGAGTCAGATTCACGGGCATTTCAGAGAAAGCTCAGATTGTTCCTTAAGTCTTTGCTTTTCCACACAGGAGCTGGTCCTGAACATGTGGACGCTGGGCTGCATAGGGTGGGAGGCCAGGCATGTGGGTAGTGGGCTGGTTGGTGGGGGTGGGGTGGGCACTAGGGGTGCTGGGGCTGAGGAGCAGCTAGGCACCTGCGGGATGCAGGCTGGGGCCTGCGCTGGGTGCCAAGTGGCCGCCTGCAGCAGGGTCTGCCCTTCCCCATGCCCGCCTCTTCTTGCTGGGCTTGGCAGGGACACGCCGGGGCCCCCCCAGGTGAGGGCTTGTACTCAGCACGGTGAGGCCCATCGGGGTGCGTGCGAGTGCCGCATGCAGTGCCCCCAAAGTTGAGCGCATTTCTGCTCCTAGAATTGGTTCAGGGCAGCAGAGATGGCATGCTTAGGGCCCTGCCAACGTTCTCATTTTTAATTTACTTCTCACTATGTCTTTGAGGCTCTGCTCATGGGTGTGTAAAGAGTATAAACTTCTGGAAAATAGTTTTGCAATTTAAAGCAGAAGTCTTAGAAATGTGAATTATCTTAATCCAACAATTTTTTATACCTAGAAATTAAATAAATTTGGCAGCATTCATGAAGTGAAATACTCTTTGGTCCACTAAAATTGGTGGTGATGAATGTTTCTGGAATGGAAAGATGTTAATCATATATTAAGTGGGAAAGGAAGATTGTAGCGCAGTATGCTATTTCATTTTTTCCACACAGTATTAGTAACATAACACTGTGTGGAAAAATCAAGCAAAATGTTGATGGTGATTTTTGCTTATGTTGTTTCTCCTAGCACACTCTAAGAGCTTATGAGGGTGTATGTGACAGTGAATTACATGTAATTTTAGGCTGAGAAGATTTTTTAAAAAGTTTATACTTTTTTCTTAGCACGACATAGAGTACAACATAAAATTCTTGCACTTCTGTTTAATAGCTGGTTAGAACCGTAGCACGCCATCATGAAGAAAAGAAGCTTCGTGAGGAAAGAGGAAAGAAAGAAGAACAGAACAGATTAAGGCGTATAGCTGCCTCAACTGCCCGAGAGATAGAATATTTTTGGTCAAATATTGAGCAGGTAAATTCTGCACTTTTAATGGGGTCGTAAGAATCAGATGGTCTCCGGGCTGGGGCTGCTCGAGGCAGATCGTGCAGGCACCGTCGTTTAGGAGGGTTGTGGATGGGAGGCCCCCGGCCCCATCTGCACCTTCCTGGGCCGCTAGATCATTGTAAGGTTCGGGAGATGCCCGTTATTACCTCGTGTGTGGAAACACATGGTCCCCTGTCGCCCACGTGCTGGGAGACTTGTGAGAGCCGTGGTCGGGCCTTCAGGTCCTTAGTGTGAGTCAGTGGAGACGGCTCATCTGCAGAACGGCTGCTCACTCGCTCTTTTTGTAAGATTTTAATTCTTATCTCACCACCTAATTGAATTTGGGCAGGATGTAGTTAGAGACAAGATAAATGAAAAAGCACCAAACTGAAAATTTCTTTTTGAAGTAATTTGAAATGAGGTAGGACAACTGTGCTTTTAGACTATGAGTTTCAATGTTTTTATATACAGAGCTTCTAAATTTACATCCTTAATAACATGCTCATTTATTTAACTCTTTGTATTTAGGTTGTGGAGATAAAATTACAAGTAGAATTAGAAGAAAAGAGAAAAAAGGCCTTAAATTTACAGAAAGTTTCCAGGAGAGGTATGATACTTTAAAAAAAGCCTTAACAATTTCTGAATTGTACTTGGTTCAGCTTCTCTGCTTACCAGGCAGCTTCCTGGCATCACAGCTTACCATGGAGCCTGCCCTGGAGGGCGTTTGTGAACAGCTGGTCTGCCTGGTTAAGACCTTTCTCTTTGTACAGCCCTTCTAGTTTATGTCCCAGTTCTTTTGAGATGTGCTAGTGTGAGTCAGAATGCCCAAGCTGATCTCCTCTGGTATACGCAGAATTGAGGTTCTGAGCCTATGCCCCGAATTCAGTCCCTGGACAAGGAGTGAATTCACTGAGACATCCGGTGTGCGGGGGACCCCCTGGGCATCTTCCTGTGTGGGGCATCCGAATGTTTCTTCCTTTAGCTATTTGCGGTAGCTGTCTCCACTTAGTGGTCACCATGGTATGTGCCAGGCACCGATGGAGGCAGCATTCACTGTCTTCTTGGATTCTCAGGATGTCCTTGGGAGGGATAGGCATAAGGCTGTTATTGATGAGGAAACTGAGGGTGAGGTGGCCAGTGCTGAAAGTCACAGAGTATGAGATAATAAAAACCACTGCCAGCCGAGCACAGTGGTGTGTATCTGTAGTCCCAGCTGCTCGGGAGGCTGAGACAGGAGGATCACTTGAGCCCAGAAGTTCGAGTCCAGCCTGGGCAACATAGCAAGACCCTGTCTCTGAAAAACAAAACAAAACCCCACAAACCACTGCCTTGGGTCACTAGAGGGAGGAGACAGAACTTATGTTTCCTGTCTTTCCTTGCATGTAGGCGGTGGCAGTAGGACATGACTTAGATGAGCAGAGATGCCCTGCTGATTGTGAAGAATGTCATCTCCACAGCTTTAGAGAAAACTAATTGTGTACTTTTTTTCTTTAGGAAAAGAATTGAGACCTAAAGGATTTGATGCATTACCAGAAAATTTTCTGGTGAGTTCAGGATTATTATTGCACTCTGTAAGAAAGAATGGAACCAACATGAATAAAATACAATGCTCTACTAAAATAGAGCTACTTGTTTTCATCTGGAGAAATGTGTAGGTCATGGGTATTATTCCCTTTCGTTATAAAATCAATCTACTTTGAAAGTAAACTAGTACTTTATAGCTTCAGTCTCACATGGGTGTTCATGTAGCAAGTTGGGAAGACACAGCTGCTGAACGCGGTGATTGCAGACTCACGTCCTTACCTGCCAGCACCCTGAGCGGAGGCTGGGTAGGGCCCGGCAAGCTCACCCTGGGGCTCCCACTGTCCTGTGGGCAAACGTCCTGAACAGACATTTCTGGCCTGGTTTCCCGTCCTGTGTGTTTAGATCTCATCTTTGTAATTTTTTGTGTGTTTCAGGATTCAGGAATGTCTGGAAGAAAAAGAAAAGCTAGCACATCTTTAAGCGACGACGAAGGTCTGTCCCCTCCCCCTTGGTGCTGTCTGTGCTGTCTGCAGGGCTCTCGCCACTGCCGCACATGGGATGCTCGCTCGCTCGGCGCTGCCGGAACCTCAGAGCCGCGGTGACTTAGGCTTTAGTCTTGCCATTTAAACCAGGTGGAAGGTTTGACCTTGGTGTTTATCCAGACTTCTCTCAGTGCAGGGTATTTTTCAGTGTCTGTAGAGGACGTGGGGTGTTTTCTGGAGCAGCATACGGTGTCTGCTTTTGTGAGGTTTGGACACTGAGGCGCATCTTTGCAAGTGTTGGGGCCACGCTCGGTGGTGCCGGTCCAGGACTGTGCCTGCCTTGAGGGCGGCCCTGGTGGTCGGGTGGGTCCCGTGGTCGCCGGGCCCGGCTTGTCAGGAGAAGCTCACATGGATTTTAGGTGTTGGTGCCTTATTCCGATGAGAACAGGCGCATGATCACTGGGTGTGTGTGAGCTGGGGACAGCCTGTGGCCGTCAGCTTACGACCTTTTTCCAGACCCATGGGGACTGTGGTGCCGCAGTCTCGGGTGGGTCCTGGGCTCAGGGACAGGAAGGACAGGAGCAGCGTGTCGGAGGACACTTGTGTGACACTGTGGTGGTGCCAGTCAGGTGCCAGGAGGCCTGCGCTTTCCCAGGCAGCTCTGGGCCAGCATCAGGGTGGGGTTATTGGCTTGATTTGGCAAAGTGTAGTGACTTGTTCTGATTGTGAAGGGTTGATGTTTGAACGTGTATTGATTCTTACTTGGCAGTCAAGGGGAGTTCGGCTAGATTGTTGGCATGAAACTCTGTCAGGATGAAGTTCTGCTGCATATGACGGGAAAAATAAAATACCAGTAACAGTGGCTCAGATGAGCTAGAAGCCTGGGGGTACACGGTCAGCACGATGGCATCTTGGTGGTTCTCAGGGGCCCCTACTTCTCCTGTCTGTCAGCTCCTCTGTCCCGGCGCCCAGTCTCCTTGTTCAGCTACTGTCCTGGGCAGTGGCACCTGCAGCTCCAGCTACTCTCCAAGGTGAGGAGGAGTCAGAGCACCAGCCCATGTGCTGAAGCCCCGCCTGGGAGGCCCAGCAGTGCTGCTCCCTGCCGTCCCTGGCCAGCTGCTGCCCCGGAGAGGCTGGGCGTGAGGCTCAGTGTAGGTAGCAGTGGGCTTGGGCAAAAGTGGAGAGCAGATGCTTTGGGGCAGCTTGCAGTCTTGGCCGCACACATGATTGGAAATGATTTTCTTTGTGGGTATTTAAGTAGCCAGGGAGCACGTAAGGGGGGAATTAGTTTGGGGAAGTTGTAGGCTTAGTAGTAACCACAGTAGTAACTGCTTTGTGTAATGTGCGTGGGGTGGTGGTGTCAGTCTAACTTGCTTTGAAGGAGATTCCATTCTTTTCTTTCGTGACACTATTGGATTTATGTTCTCTTTATCTCTGGGTCTTATAAATAACAGTACAGTTTATAACTTTAAGCTGTGAAGCTGAGCAGTCCTGTTCCTTTCTCTGTCTTCCCCCCAAACACACGTCACCCTGTAAACGGTTGGTGGTGACTGTAGCAGCCAACTCACCAAACACAGAACACTTCAGACTGATACCTGGACCGAGTGGCCGAGGTGCCTCTCCCACCTGGGTGCTCGTGTGCCCTTGGCATGCTGTGCCCTGAGGGCCGGTGCCAGAATCCCCGACAACATCCTCCTGCGCTTGTGGGTGAATGTAACGCCGACCTTTTAGGTGACAGGAGAAACACAGTGGGATACAATAGATTTGTCTATTTCTTGTCATCTGGAAAATAATGAGATCATTTTTCATGGGGAACACCTTCTCCCTGTCCTGGACTCCAGGAGCTGTTGCTAGGTTTGCGTGGATGCACCACTCCACTGCTCACATTCTCCCACGTTCTCAGGAGCAGGTCTGTGTGCAGTCGGGCATCACGTAACACGGGCGATATTCTGAGAAACACGCCGTTAGGTGCCTGTCCTTACACACAGCTAGATGGCACAGCCTACGGCATACCCAGGCCGTGTGGCGCAGCCTACTGCTGCGAGACTGGAGGCCTGTGCAGCACGTTTCTGTTCTGATACCGTAGGCCGCTGTGACGGTGGTGAGCGTTTGTGGTGTGAACATAGAAAGGTGCAGGGAAAATACAGCGTCGTAATCTTGTGGCACCACTGTTGTATATGTGGTCCGTTGTTGACCTAAATGATGTTATGTGGCCCGTGACTGTGTTGAAACAGACTTTGCTTATTTGACTGACTTTCATTTAAGGTTTAAAGATGTCTTAGTGTAACTCAAAAACACATTAACCACCCTGCCCCCTCTTGACTGTTCCCTTCCAAAGCTCTCCTCTCTGGAAGCCACAGGATTGGAGGGGCGAAGGCCTTTCCAGGGGAAGGGAAGGCTGGTCCTGCCCCTCACTGCCGGGGAGTGGAGACAGTCAGGAGTGGAAGCCTTCAGGGCTCCAGGGACTGGTGTGGTTGGGGCGGGTGCCTTGGCCCACCCAGTGGGCGGTGGGCAGTGGGCGGTGGGGATCTCGCAGTGAAGGAATGAGGAGCTCGACTAGATAGGAGCAGTGTTGGGTCATTTGTCAGGGATGGGAAGCAGGGACTGGGCAAGTGTTGGTGAGAGGGGGAGAAGGTGTCGTTCACCCATCCAGGCCCACAGGTGGAGAGGTCGTCCATCAGCAGGAGTTTTGCTGCTGGGTTGCTGCTCTTCTTCACCAAGAGCGAAGACCTCCATTGCGAGTCGTGTTCGGGGTTCAGGGTTGGAGGCCTGAGGAGAGGGTGCTGGTCTGGGCTGTGGTCGTGGAGGGCAGGAGAGCCGGGGTGCGTGTGGTGCAGGCGGGGGTGAGTCCACAGTGGTCCTGAGCAGCACGCTGGTGGGTTTTCTGTGGTGGGGCCCGGTGGGTGGGTGGAGCGTAACATCACTCTGTGTGTGGGTCTGTCGTGTATTGAAAAGCCGGTGCTGTAGCCCAGAGCCTGAAATGGAAGTGTGGTCTCAGTTTCCTGCTCACTTAATTAAACTATGATCTCTAGATTTAACCTGAGACATTTAAAAACTCAGCCTTAGTGTCTTCAGGTCGCTCACAGCTGTGCAGCTGTGCCATGCATAGCCACTGAGCGGAGGCCGGCTGCTTCCCTGGCTGATGTCTGTGGTACCCGTTTCAGTGGAGGACGAAGAGGAGACCATCGAGGAGGAGGAAGCCAGCGAGGGGGCCGTCGACCACCAGGCAGAGCTCTCTAATTTAGCCAAAGAAGGTAGGCTGCCAGCATCTTACTGAAAACTGCTTTTGCTAAGCATGAAGTAGGTATAAAAAGTTTAAAAATGGTATGTCAGACATAAGTAGTAACCCGTTAGGCACTGGTATGGCCAGTAGCACTGCCCTGTTGGAGAACCACAGTCCCCACATCCCTCCTGCTGCCGCTGTCGTCTGCCTGGGAGGCCACGGCTGCCTTGTCGCGCATAGCCCTCCCCCTCTCTCTCCCTGTCGCCTGCGCACGTCTCCCTGGTGTCGGAACTCTGTACGAGCGGAGTCAAACACAGGCTTACGGCTCACCCTTTCCACTCAGCCATTATATTCTGAGTTCACGTCACATCGTTGTATGGTGTTGTATTTGTGTTAATTTTCAGTGCCAAACTGTAGTCCCAGTGTGAATATGTCACCAGTTATCTTTGTGCCGTTAGTGGGTGTTGGGCTTGTTCCTATGCTTGCCCTAGGGCCGTGCTGTCGTGAGCTTCGCCCCAGGCCCAGTGCTCAGTGACTTGTGTTTGCTGAGGAGCACGAGAGCAGGGCTGGGGCACGTCCAGCTTCACAAAACACTGCCAGCTTTTTTAGGGTGGGTGTGCTGAGCTCCTCGTCTCAGGAACACTTGCTACTGTTTCCTTGGAAGTTTTTGCCAGTCTGGTGACAAGTGGTATGTTGTTGTGGTTTTAAGTTGCATTTCTCTGGTGATTAACGAGGTGGAGCATCTTTTTGTGTTTGCTCCTTTGTCTTTTTCTCATTTGATATCGGGTTTTCTTTTCCTTATCAACTTGTGGGTGTCGTTTATGTGCTCTGGATGTGATTCTTTGTCAGTTCCATGTTGCAGTGACCTTGTCCCACTTGGTGACGGGTCTTTCCTTTCTCTTTGTGGTGCCTTTTGTGAGAGGTGTTCTTAATTTTAGTGTATGGTAAGTCCTCAATGTCACGGACAAAACATACAGCAGGCGCTTTAGTGACGTCGTTTCCTTCAACCTCTTTTCATTGTTATTTTGATAAGAAAAAATTAGTGATACGGTTGACCCTCGAACAATGCCGGGGTGGGGGTGCTGCCTCCCCCACAGTTGCAAACCCATGTATAACTTTGACTCCTCTAAAACTGATTACCAATAGTCTATTGACTGGAAGCCTTACTGATAACATAAACAGTCAGTTAACATATTTTGTATGTTTTTAACATATGTATTATATACTATATTCTTACAGTAAAGTAAGCTAGAGAAAACAAAATGTTATTAAGAAAGTCATGAGAACTAGGCTGGCGTCTCTCCACGAGTCGCACTTAAGCGCCTATGGCAAGGGTCCTCGAAGGCCACCACTGCGCAGCCTTGGGCTCTGGCATCAGGGTCATTGTGTTGTGAGAAGGACGCTGGTAGCTGTTTCTGAGACAGCAGGCGTGGCTGCTTTAGCCCCAAGTGGTCTCTGTGGCTGCCTGGCTGGTGTCTATGAGCTCCTGTCCCTTCTCTTCGAGAACCCTGCGCCAAGTAATGACCTTAAGCTGACAGCCAGAGTACCTAGCAATGGTGACCTCGACAGGCTCTCACTGGCCCATCCAGGGGATCCTGAAGAACAAGGCCTCCGCGCCCTCCTCTGGGCAGACGAGACTTTCTCGCCCTCTTCTGTGGTGGCGTTGGCTGAATAGCCCGGGGAGTGTCCCTGAGTAAAACATATCAGAAGTGGGATGAAGTGAGCATCCTGGTGACGTGCCGTCCAGCAGATGAGGACTGCGGTTGAATGAGATAGGTGAACCATAGCATGAGAGGTCACGATGGAGGTGCATGCAGTGATTCAGAAACCACGAAAGCCAGGACTCCAGGGGGCTTAGCTGAGAGACGAGCTGCTGCTGGAGCCTGGGAGAGGACACAGCCTCTCACCCGGGGAACCAGGGGACAAAGCGACAATTTGAAATGAAAAGGAAGCTTCATGACAGTAAGGGGCTGGATGTTGAATTAGCCAGATCGGCCGAATCTACCCTAGCCACCAGCGGTGTGCCAGATGTCACAGCCCGGTTGCCCTCACGCCCTAATTTTACTTTCCTTTCTCGCACATCTGTGCATCAGTCCAGTGTGACGAGTATTTTAAATCACAAGCCAGTGGATTCCCAGGGATTCTTGCTTGTCTTAAATGGACAGTGCCTTTACCTTGGCTCTGCTAGGACAGGTGACGTTTGTTGTTTTGAGTCTGCAGCCTTTACTGATCCACAGTTGCACGTGCAGAAAGTTCATGCATGGCAAGTACATAGCCTAGTGCAAGTGCTTTCCCTGCTGCAGCTGACACACGTGGACATTCTTTGAACACAAATCTGGGTCCAGGTTTCTGCGACGGCTCTGGGGAAATGCATCACGTGGGAGACAATGAGGTCAAGGCCGTAGTTCCAGAGCTTTTCAGCTTTCCACAGAAAAAAATTTTTCTGGAAAAATTAAGCCACTTTATGCGCCATTATCGGCAGTGTTCGAGAGTATCTGATTCATTCTATTTTTCTAATCATGATTTTAAGATGGTTGCTAATTTGGTAAAAAATGTCTGATTTCTAGAGATGCTCAGGTAAAACTGTCTTGGCCCTTGGTGCTATGGTTTTCGTGAAACAGCTTCATACCCTTTTCCCATTTGATAATGTATTTTTTTTTAAAGCAGTTAGGGTCAGTGATTTACACAAAAAGTTTATCAGTCTTTTATCATACCTTTCGAACATTTTTTTCTGTGTTTTTTGGTATACATTGGTTATTTTCTATCAGTAGTATTCATTTTTGTATTTTTATTGCTTAATCTGTAGTATTACAGTTCACTTATTAGATAATTTCAGATTTTTTTATGAGTAAAATTAAGTTTTTTCATTTCAGAGATTCTCATCTTACAAAGTCTAACATTTTTTTTTTTTTTTTTACAAAGTGTCAGTAATGGACAAAATCTTTAAGTTTTTAGAAAAAATAAATATGCTTTTAGGAAATAAATTCTTTTTCCAAGGAATGATCTAAAGCCAGGAAAAGGGATGTATGTGGGAAGAATCCCCTTGTACCCCTGCTGCGGGCTCTCCTGGCTGCCATGCCTCCCCGGTGAGAGGACGCTGTTGCCAGGGAGTAACAGCCTTTCTGCCTGCACCCCCCCCCCCCCCAGCCGAGCTGCCCCTGGTGGAGCTGGTGAAGCTGTACGAAGGCGCCTTCCTGCCGGGTTTCCAATGGCCCCAGCCGAAGCCTGACAGCGAGGAGACAAGCGAAGAAGAAGGTATGTTTGTGGCATTTTTAAAGACTCCAGACTGGAAAAACAAAAGCCAAAACGCAGGTGAAAGCCTAACATGAGGTTTAAAAAATTTATTTTAGTTTGGTGAAAGAAAAAATGGGAAATGTATTTAACATGTAATTTTATATCGAATACAATTTTATTAAATTATCCCATGCTTTTTATTTATTAACTTAGTACAATTATCAGAGCACTTGATCAAGTTGTGAAGGATGTGGAAGTATTTTTCTCTAGGTTTATAAAAGCCATTGTTTTATGGACTTAGATATTATCCTGTTTTTTCAAGCCGTGCTAAGTTTGTCTAACGTACCAGTTCTGAGTAGTTTATTTTACTTGTTATTAGACGTTCCACACGGGTACACAGAATACACCAGAGACCAGACAGAGTCTACCATCCTTTTCCATTCCTGTGATGGAAGGTCCTGTGGGCCTCCTCAGGGAGCCCAGGGCTTTCAGGGCCTCTCACTGGCAGTGGGGCCCAGAGGCAGGAGAGGTAGCCCCTTCCTTGTTTCCCACATTTAGGAAACATTTCTGATTTTCTCTTTCTTGGTGGTGGAGGGGAGATCACTAAACCCTGAGATACCCACAAATCCATCCATGATACTAGCTCCTAATCTCCGTAGAGACATTTTCCAGATACCAGGCTATTTGGGGCAAATCATATATCTGAGAGTTTTCCAGAATGGTGCTAAATTTTATAGTTTTGTGGGAATTCTTGCCCATTTATCCAGATAGCACTGCTTAGATAGATAAGATAGATTACAAATAAAAAATTAATACTTAATTCTATATTTGAAGTATTTGGGCTCTATAAACTTTTTCTTTCTTTCTTTCTTTTTTTTTTTTTAATGTTTATGTTCATAAAACTATCCCAGCAGCCCCCAATTCCCTTTGTTTCACTGTTGTTATAGATGTGGAAGACTGTCCAGGTGACAGGGAGTGTCGGAAGGATTTGGTTCTCATTGACTCACTTTTCATCATGGATCAGTTTAAAGCCGCGGAGAGAATGAACATTGGGAAACCAAACACCAAGGATGTTGCGGAGGTCACCGCCGTGGCTGAAGCCATCCTTCCCAAGGGCAGCGCGCGGGTCTCCACCTCGGTGAGGCTTGCACGTGAGGGACGGGTCTTTGTGAGCAAGCACACGTGTCTTAGTGACTGACGAGGAAAGCACGTCTTGCTTCCAAAGAAGCACTTTATCCCAACCGCAGACACTGTCAGAAAAGGCAGTTCTAGATCTTTCTCTTTCTGTTTTCTATAGACCATTTTTATGGGCTTCCCACTCAGCTTGTCCTGTGACTGTGGTGATGTTGGTTTTTTTTTTTTTTTTTTTTGAGACAAGAGTCTCGGTTTGTTGCCCGGGCTAGAGTGAGTGCCATGGCATCAGCCTAGCTCACAGCAACCTCAAACTCCTGGGCTCAAGAGATCCTCCTGCCTCAGCCTCCCGAGTAGCTGGGACTACAGGCATGTGCCACCATGCCCGGCTCATTTTTTCTCTATATATTAGTTGGCCAATTAATTTCTTTCAATTTATAGTAGAGACGGGGTCTCGCTCTTGCTCAGGCTAGTTTCGACCTCCTGACCTCAAGCAATCCACCCGCCTCGGCCTCCCAGAGTGCTAGGATTACAGGCGTTAGCCACCGCGCCTGACTGTGATGTTGGTTTTAAGAGAATGTTCTGGTGGCTGTGTTGACAAGCAGTCATTCTCTGGCTGGTCTGTCGCTGCAGGTGAAGTTTAATGCCCCATCCTTGCTGTATGGGGCTCTCAGAGATTATCAAAAGATTGGCTTGGACTGGCTGGCCAAACTCTACCGGAAGAATCTCAATGGCATATTGGCCGATGAAGCCGGGCTTGGTAAAACAGTGCAGATCATTGCTTTTTTTGCACACCTCGCTTGTAACGAAGGTAAGAGTTCCTTTTTTTTGAACAACACCGATTTGCTAAGGCTTGACACTAGGCCAGTATATCTGAGGGGGTGTGTGGTCTTCTTACCCGCTTTGCACCTGTCTTTTGACCTGAGCAGAATGAGGCTCAGAAATATTTGTTGCATGAACGAATAAAAAACTTGCTCACAGTTAACATTAGATGGAGTAACTCATTGTTTTTAAAATCAGATATGCATAGAGTCCCACCCAGTTGTGGCTGAGCTTTGTGACTTCAGGTGCCACCCTGCAGCATATGGACAGCAGAGCAGGTGGCAGAACTGCCCGTGCTGCTTCTAGAGCAGTGTGAGTCAGGGCCACTGGGCTCTCAGCCGTGTGCCAACCGTGCCCTCGGTCAGCATTGCCCATGGTGTGGCTGGTCATGCTGGCCCCTTGCGTCTTCCTTGCCTTGTCACACAGATGCCCCTCTCTCCTCTCCTGCTGGATTGCACCTTTCTGGCTAGTGTTGCTGACCTGCTTGAGTCCCTTGCGGAGCGGGTGTGGTGCCCTTCGTGGGCCCAGCAGCCCTGAGCAGCCTGAGTGTGGGCTGCCCTGCCCCCGTGTGCCCTCTCCAGCACTTGGGCGGGCACATGGTTTGTGCGGGCCCTCTGGCCTCCTGGAGTGCCCCTTCCTCTCTTGGCCTTTGGGTCAGTCACCTGGCTTAGCCCCCTGTTCTGTGCGTTGCGTGGCTGCAGAAGAGGGCGTGACTGTCTCTGACACAGGACAGGCCTCACTGCTCTTCCTCTTGCAAAAGAAATGCTTAGTGAACACCTCAGAATGAATGGTTCCGCCTGCGTTCCAGGTACAACCATTGAGTGGGCTTTGCTGTAGCTGTGGGGAAAAGTGGGCATGGCCTTGCCTGCTTCACATGGGAGTTTTGGAAGTCAGGAGGGACACCTTTGGCTCATTAGGGTCAGCTGAGGAGGGGGTGGTGACCCAGTGGGTGCTCCGGCTAGATGGAAGCAAGTGGAGTGCGGAGGGCGTGAAGGATGAGTGCATGGGCCCGAGGGAGAGGAAGGTGTTCACTTGGAAGAGGAAGGTGTTCACTTGGAAGAGGAAGGTGTTCACTAGGAAGAGGAAGGTGTTCACTTGGCTGATTATCCCGTCAACTTAGAAGCAGCTTCTTTTAAACAGTTTCCCCTCCAAACTGTTACTCACTATTATTAAATAATTCTTCCTTGCTCTTTTTTGAGACTGGGACTCTCTGTCACCCAGACTGGAGTGCAATGGTGTGATCACAGCTCACTGCAGCCTCAAACTGCCAGGCTGAAATGGTCCTCCTGCCTCAGTCCCTAAGTACCTGGGACAACAGGCGCATGCCACCATCCTGGCTCATTTTTCTATTTTTTGTAGAGATGGGGTCTCACTGTGTTGCCCAGGCTGATCTTGAACCCGTGGCCTCAAGAGATCCTCCCTTTTTGGCCTCCCAAAGTGCTGGGACTCCAGGTGTGAGCCATAGCCCCTGGCTGCTTCCTTACTCTTTATTTTGAAAAGCTTTATCTCATAGTCAGTTTCTAAGTATAAGTGTATCAGCTTCTGACCTCATAATTTTCTTCCATTGATTTGTTTCTATTTTTGATTAAGTATCAAAAAGTTTTAAATGTAGTACTTTAAAGTAGATGTTTTTACATATAGTTATATGTATGTATTTATATAGTTTCTTCAAGATGGAAAAACCACTATTTTGTTATTTAGGTGAAAGAAGTGTTCATTATTATTGTTATAATAGCAAAATATTGAAAGTAGCCTAAACTTGAAAAACAGGGCATTTTATTTCATGAATCGAACATTGAAGGAATCAGTCAGTCACTCATTCCTCAGGATCTTACCTGGTGACTGCCCAGGATCAGGTGCTTTCCTAGGCCCTGAGGGTGCACCCTTGCCCCCAGGACCTCCATGCCGGCGCAGACAGATAAGCCTGGAACGAGGAGCCTTGAAGTGGGCGGAGCACCCAGTGGAGGGTCAGAGCCTGGCGGCCAGAGCAGGGATTGCTGGGAGATGGGACGGACGGAGCGTGTGGGGCTGCGGGTGCAGGTGGTGTGGTGGCGTGTGCAGGAACAGCGCCAAGGCTGGAGTCAGGGCGGGAAAGTGAGGGGTGGTGGAGATGCAGTTAGAACAGCCAGGGCTGGCCACGAGGGGAGCCTTTCAGGAAGTGGCTTTGCCTGGCGCAAGGTCGGCATCCGTGCAGGTGTCCCTGTCAGTGTGTCCCGCCAGGTTGTGCAGGGAACCCCTGCCGAGGGCCAGAGGGAACTTGGCGTAGTGAGTTGTCTGGAGAAAGAAGGGGTGCCTGGGGTCCCAGAGGGCGTAGATTCTGCACCCCACGAGGGAAGAGCTGGCAGAGGGTGCTGGGTGCTGCCTGCTGCACCACTGCACTGGGGTGGACCACAGGCGTGTCACCTTGTGTTTCGTGTTGCACTTGGCTCCCCAGCCTGGTCGGGCTCTTGGGTCTCTCTTCACTGCGTGACCAGAGCTTTCCAGCTCCCCGAGAGTCCTTTACCCCTTGAGAATTTAGCTGTGACGTGCTGGTTACTCACACACAGTAAAAATGGTTTATGAACTCACCACTTTGTCTAGTTTTCTTTTTCCTTTTTAAAGGAAAATGTCTCCTCCACTTACCTACTTTAGTCCACAGGTGGTGACCACAGGACAGTGTGATATGTGTCCTGCCCAGCCTTCTCCTAAATTTATCCAGACACATTTAGATAGGCATACACAGGCCTGTTTTCCCTTTCAAAGAATGGAGTTATGTGCTAAGTTGTTATTTTTACTTTTTTTTTTTAAGAGATAGGATCTCACTGTGTTGCCCAGGCTGGTCCCAGGCTCCTAGGCTCAAGTGATCCTCTCGCTTTGTCCTCCTGAGCAGCTGGGTCTACTAGGCCCATGCCACCAGGCCTGCCTTAGTTTTTTGTTTGTTTGTTTGTTTTTAGAGTCTCACTCTGTCACCTGGGCTAGAGTGCTGTGGTGTCAGCCTAGCCTAGCTCACAGCAACCTCAAACTCCTGGGGTCAAGCGATACTTCTGCCTCAGCCTCCCAAGTAGCTGGGACTACAGGCGTGCACCACCATGCCCGGCTAATTTTTTCTATATATTTTTAGTTGTCCAGCTAATTTCTCATTCAGCATGTGTGCATGAAGGGCCTCCTCCGGGTCAGGCATCGGGTCCCTGCAACGTCACCGTGGGAGCCACAGGACAGGTGCCAGGCGCTCTGGTGGCCCTAGAGGCCTGTGCTGGTGTCCCGACGTCTGCCCCAGCTGTGCGGGGTGCATCTGACACACGCGTATTAAGCTGCTCTGGTCAAACACAGCGCTGCGTGCCTGGACTCGACAGAGTAAAGTGGAAAATTTTCTCTTTTTCCCTTGGGAAATTCTGTGGTTTTCCCCTTTGCAGGTAACTGGGGCCCTCATCTTGTTGTCGTGAGAAGCTGTAACATACTCAAGTGGGAGCTTGAATTGAAACGCTGGTGTCCGGGGCTCAAAACCCTCTCGTATGTTGGCAGCCACAGAGAACTCAGAGCGAAGAGACAGGTATGTTTTTTAAGAAGATAAAATTAAACTGAAAACCATCTTGATTTTTATAGAAGACAGATTTAAAAATGTGAAGACGTATTATCAATGTAATTATTGTAAATCATTTATTCGTGAGATACCAAACGTCCAGGTTGTTCCCAGATCTTGAAACCCTTGACAGCAGAGACGGTGCCCCATCAGCCTGGTCCTTCCCTGTGAGGAGGGCCCGTGTGGACAGGCCCAGGTAAGTGTAGGGCTCAGCTCACTCTCTAGGAAGTGAGGGGCTTTTTCTTCTAGAGCCACGGTATTCTCTGGAGGTGCCACAGTCCTTTCTACCCGTGGGCCCCACTGATGTCCACGGGCATAGATGAGAAATTGTGGTGTATCCTGAGGTGTGAATTATAAATTCATAAAATAATTTCCATGAAAATGTTTTCTGAGGAATATTTGTAATGTACAGGTAAGTTTCTGGAAGAAATTTGGACTTTTTTCCCTGTCTACCTGGTAGTTTTTAGTACTAGTACTATACATCAATGTATATTGATGACAGTTTTTCATTGGATATAAAATTTTGCCTTACCCTTAGATGTTACCGTGTTATATATAGTGTTTGCTGAAATAGTGCCTCGAGATGTATTTTTTTTACTCTCTGTCTTAGTCTATTTGTGCTGCTATAATAAAACACCACAGACTGGGTAATCCAGAACAAGAGAGTTTACGTCTCTTTTATAGTACATAATCTGAATACGAGAAAAACATGGTGATGAGAAATGTGTGGCTGAGGCCGGGCGCGGCGGCTCACACCTGAAATCCCAGCACTCTGGGAGGCCGAGGTGGGCGGATCGCTTGAGTGAGGAGGCTGGAGTCTGGAGGCTGGCGGTCCAGGTACCAGCAGAGCCAGTGTCTGGTGAGGGCCCAGTTTCTGCTTCCAGGAGGGGGGCCTTGTTGCTGTGTACTCGGGAGCGTCAAACACTGTGTGACATGTGACGTGGGGATGGTCCACAAGGGCAGGAAGGCCTGGGCCAGGCCCCTCCAGCCTTGTGCAAGGCCCTGATGCATTCATGAGAGCAGAGAAGTCCTCACCTCTTGGTGCTACTGACATGAGTTTTGGAGGGGACATATTCAAGCTATTGCACTGTTTCTAGTTTTTTTTTTTTTTTTTTTGAGACAGAGTCTTACTCTGTTGCCCCAGCTGGAGTGTTGTGGCATCAGCCAAGCTTACAGTAACCTCAAACTCCTGGGTTCAAGGGATCCTTTTGCCTCAGCCTCCTGAGTAGCTGGGGCTACAGGCATGTGCCACCATCATGCCCAGCTAATTGTTTTTCTATTTTTAGTAGAGATGAGGTCTCACTCTTACTCAGTCTCGAACTCCTGAGCTCAAGCGATCCGCCTGCCTCGGCCTCCCAGGGTGCTAGGATTACAGGTGTGAGCCACCGCGCCCGGCCTCAGCCGCACATTTCTCATCACCATGTTTTTCCTGTATTCAGATTATGTACTATAAAAGCTTGTCCCTTTTCTAGTAGAAATAAGAGGGTCTTCAGGATCCTGTATGATAATCTCTTTATTTTCCCAATAATGATTGTCGGTGCCTCCAAAGCAACTTACTAATTTGTCAGCAAAAGTGCTTCGGACTCCTAGAGGAAAAGGTAAAAATATAAACTCAGCCATTTTCTGTGCAAGAATAGCAAGTTATTAAGAAAGCCGAGTAAAATTAGGACAGGTGGGAACTATGACTATTTGACGTGTGGTGACAGCTCTGGAAGTCGCTCTTGTCAAGGTGACTGATGGCAGGACAAGGAGCACGACCACGCTAAGACCTCATCTTTCTGTGCCACAGGAGTGGGCCACGCCCAACAGCTTCCACGTCTGCCTCACGTCCTACACGCAGTTCTTCAGGGGCTACGCCGCCCTTGCGCGCATGCGCTGGAAGTGCCTTGTCATTGACGAGATGCAGCGTGTGAAGGGCATGACCGAGAGGCACTGGGAAGCCGTCTTCACCCTGCAGAGGTTGGCCTGCCCCTCGTACTGTGCACCGCCCTCACCACTCAGTGTCCCTGTTGTTGTTGTTGTTGATGTGAAGGATCCTTTTGAAGAAGCTTAGGTCATTGCAGACTCAGAAACATCACCTTTCACCTTTATTGTAGCATGTAGGGCCACTGAGACCCACAGGGTCATTCAGTGTGGTCCGCTTCTTTGAGGCACGTGTATGTTTGTGTTAGCTCATAAGGTCCCTGCTGTCCCGTACTCCTGCACCCAGCTGTGTGCGTCCCCGAGTTTCACAGGCATCTCTCGTCTCGTCCGCAGTCAGCAGCGTCTGCTTTTGATTGACGCGCCGCTGCACAACACCTTCCTGGAGCTCTGGACCGTGGTGCACTTCCTCAT
The DNA here is from genome assembly GCA_008750895.1 of Mirza zaza. NCBI lineage: Eukaryota > Metazoa > Chordata > Mammalia > Primates > Cheirogaleidae > Mirza > Mirza zaza. The sequence goes on along the minus strand of VSMD01012445.1, from coordinate 15,063 downwards.
CCCCGGGATCTCCAGACCCTACCTGAGCTCACCGCCACGAGCCCCGAGCCCCGAGAGCCAGGACTACTACCACAAAGTGGTGATCCGGCTGCACAGGGTGTGTCCACCTTTGCGCTTTGAGCAAGCTGATTAGACACGCATGTGCCTTGTTATCAGCGTGTTATCCGGCATTGTTTCCGGAAAGAGAACAACAGATGTTTCTTTTTAGGTGACACAGCCGTTCATTTTGAGGAGAACTAAAAGAGATGTGGAAAAGCAGCTGACAAAGAAATATGAGCATGTTTTGAAATGCCGCCTGTCTAATCGGCAGAAAGCCTTGTACGAGGACGTCATTCTGCAGCCCGGGTACGTGTGGGGTCCGTGCCCTTTCACCTTCCCTGGCCGGGGGCAGAGCCCTCCCGTGAGCCCAGTCGCAGGTCCCCCCTAGAAGGACCAGGCTCTGGGGCTGGGGGCAAGGTGTCCCTGGGGTCCGGAGGGCTCTGCGGTCTCTGTTGTCCCCAGTTCTCTCAGGCCCGTTGGGGCCCGTCCCCCTCTGGCTGCTCCACTGGCTGTCCCAGGTTCTGCTCCTGCATCACTGCCCACGTGTGGCGTGACGTCCGTTCCTCTCCCTTTATGGACTGGCTCCATCTCACGATACTGAGTTTGGGTCCCCCAGGAGTGGGACGCTGTGCCGGGCCAGGGGACCTGGGGCTCAGGGCGGCAGTGGCCCTGGAGGAGGGCAGCCTGCTGGTGTCGTGGGGCAGGTGAGTGGCGCAGGGAGCACATCTTAGGGTGCAGTGGGAGCGCCACGTGCTTGCTGTCCCTCCGTGACTCAGCTGACAGTGTGGGCCCGTGGACTGTCCCACAGTCCTCTTGTTGGCGGCTCTCGTTCTTTCTGCCATGTTCTCTATTTTCCTGAGTTCAGAGTACAGAAAAAATAAAAACCATAGAAATCAAGTTTTGTAGGACCTAAAATTTATTCGTACCTGGTAAAGACGCCCCGCTGTGTGTCTGCTCTGACGGAGCTGAGAAGAATCACGTGTGGTGTCCTCCGGGTCTGACCCAGTGCCACGGCACAGCCTGCACGGGGTCCCCGCGTTCCAGACACTCCTGCGTGTCAGGTGGCCGCCGCTCCTGGCCTGGTCGCCTGCCTCGCACGTTCCTTTCCTTGTGGGCAAAGAAAATGGGGGTCCCAGTGAGGCACGTGACAGAGGCGGATTTGGCGCGATGGTGTGAGCACGTGGCTGGCGGCAGGGCAGAGAGGGTGTGGGCAGAGCCGTGGCTCGTGGCCCCCACTGCGAGGCCCGGGTTACCCTCGCCGCGCCGTCCCCTCATCTGCAGCAGGAGGGCCGCTTGGGTTTGTGAGGATTTGGGGCTGTGCGTGCGCATCGACCGCTCAGTGCCACGTCTCGGGTCTTGTTCCGCGAGCAGGACTCAGGAAGCCTTGAAGAGCGGGCACTTTGTCAGCGTCCTGAGCATCCTGGTGCGGCTGCAGCGGATCTGCAACCACCCCGGGCTGGTGGAGCCCCGGCTCCCGGACTCGTCCTGCGTGGCCGCGGCTCTGGAGTACCGGTCGGCCTCCCTGACGCTGAGGGCTCTGGAGAGAGAGCCGTGGAAGGTGAGTGGAGCGCTCAGAAAGCAGTCAGTGTCCGAGGGCTTCTCAGGCACATCACAGATAAAACCATGCTTAGCGATGGATGAAATTGCCTGGCGACGTTCGTGGTCACTTCTCCCACCTCCGGAAACCTGCCGGAGGGAGACAGGCTCGCGGCGCGGAAGGGTGCGGAGGGAGGATCTTCGAGAGAAGCAGCCTAGGTGCGCGCCTGCATAGAGTAGAGCTCTGCTGAGGGCTGTAGTGATGCCTGTTCACTGGCACAGAGAGGCGCCTTGCTGAGCGCAGAGTGGCATGGAGTGGGGGGTCGCACATGCTCTGTGGAGTCGTTGGGTGCGGTGGCCAGGCACTGTGGACCCTGAGTGCACGGCATGGCTCCCCGCACCTGCCATGCACCTGCTGGGCGGGTCTGGGCAGGGTTGCTCCTCTGGGCAGATGAGTTTCCTGCTCTGTAAAGTGGGGGTACCTGTGCGCTGCTGTGGCTGTGTGTTACGCAGATGCTTCGCAAAAAGAACCTTGGATAGTAACTGGTGTCTGGAAGCTTGGTGCATGATGTTTTTTCGTTGTTTTCTTTCATTTTTCAGAGAGTATTTTTACTGAGTTGAAGGAAACTGAGGCTTGTGGAAATAAAGATGAACTAGAGGCAGATACCTCAAGGTGTCGGAGGAGAGAGGTCTCGTGCTAGTGTATGGTAGTTTTATGGTGTGCCTTTATTTTCAAACAGCGTTGTTGAGGTGATTCACGTGCCACAAAACACCTTTCCACACCATACAACCGGTTGGTTTTATTACAGTTGCAGAGTTGGGTAGCCCTCACCACTAATTCGAGAACATTTTGTTACCCCAAAAAGAAACCCCGTGTGCATTAGCCACTCTCTGTGTCCCCAGCCCCTGGCAGATAGTAATCTACTTTCTGTCTCTGTGGATTAGCTGCTTCTGGACTTTCATATAAATGCAGTCCCGTGACACGTGGCCTTTGTGTCTGGGTTTTCACTTTGCGTAGTATTTTCAGGGTTCATTTAAGTTGCAGAATCTGTCAAGAATTCTGTTCCTTTAGAAAGCTGCATTTTCTGCCGTGTGGATAGAACACGCTCTGTCCGTTCTTCGCTTGATGGTCACCTGGGTGGTTTCTACTTTCTGACTGTTAGAAATAACGTTGCTGTGAACATTTGTGTACACAGCTTTGTGTGGACACAGGTTGTCGTTACTCTCGGGGATGTACCTGGGTGGAACAGCTGGGCCACGTGGCCCCTCCATGTTTGACCGTTTGAGGGCCTGCCCGGCTGTGCTCCCCAGAGGCTGCACCAGTTCACACCCCCATCATGGGCTGCGGGGTTCCCCTTCCTCCACACCCTCGCCTTCCTGGTGTTGTGCGGCTGCGCTTTCAGAATTTAAAGTCCTGAGAGAAGCACAGGTGGGCGGTGCTAGGGAGGACAGTGTGTGCTCGGGGCCGCGGCCTCGAGTCCCCCTCCGCCGTTCTCCGCCATGGGCGTTCGTGACCGGCCCTGGCCCTGGCCTGTGCCGAGGCTCGCTCCCTCCCGCCCCGTGTGTGTCATCGAGACCTGAGGCAGCTGCCCCCTCCTGTCTGCAGCCAGCCTCGCAGGGCTCACGGATGGGAGGCACGGCGTCACGCCCACACCGACCAGCATGCAGGCTTCTCCCTGATTCTCGGAGGAGCGCATCCTCTCCCCGCCGTGCAGACTGGAACTTCCCGGACTCTGCATTCCCTGCTGTTAAGTCCAGTGTGTCTCTCGGTGCTGCCTGCTCGTCTCCCTCCCCCTGCGAGGGCCGGGCGCCACCGTTCCTATTGTAGAGAGCGGGGAAACGGCACTCGGGGCTGGGGCCTGCCCTGGCCAGAGCCGAGGTGGTCAGGAACACCCTCGGGGAGGACGCCTGCCTTGGGGCCTGGCCCTCCCATTGAAATGGGTCTTCATTCTAAGTCAAGTGCTTTTTCTACCACCTCATGTAGTAAGATTTTTTTCTTCTCTTTTTACTTAGGAAACAGATCTTTCCATGTTTGATCTGATCGGGTTAGAAAATAAAATCACTCGCCATGAGGCAGAATTGCTGTCTAGGAAAAAGGTCACGCGCAAACTGCTGGAGGAGATCTCCACCTCACCACCCCCGTCAGCCCGGCCGGCGGCAGTGAAGCTGAAGGCCAGCAGGTGTGTGATGGGGCCAGAAACATCAGGCGGCTCCTAGCGACCTGGGGTTAGGGCCCCAGCCGACCCCGGATTCTGTGTGGTGAAGAGAAAGGCTGTCAATCTGAGCTGGGTGTGTGCTCCTCCTGGGAATTTCCCTGACGTCCTGGTGTCGGGAGGTCGCTAGCTGGGGCCACTCACCTGCCCAGAAGAACGGTCCTTCTTGTGCCTCTGGAAGCCAGCTTGGGGATTCGCGGGGGCTTCAGGGATGGATCTAATCTGGTGCCTGCCGTGGTGGGAGCTGGTGTGGCCAGAGCAGATGCGAGTCACGCTCGTGGGCTGTTGGCGAGGGTAGGCAGCGGGCTCCACCCCAGCCGACAGGGATGTCACTTCCCTCGAGCAACATCTAAGTCACGTCTGAAGTGATGCGCTTGCAGGTGACATGAGGCCCATAGGGGAGGGCAGACATGTTAGATGAAATCAAAGTATAAGTGATTTAAGACAGGCTAAATCCAGCAATTGGAAATATGTGAAATCCTAGGCTTGGGTTAAAAAGGAAGGAAAGGAAAGAAAAAACAGGTGTTTTAGAGGTAGAGGCCAGCCCTGTAGACTGGCAGCCTATGCTCACTGCTGTGTCTGTCCTTGGCCACCTTGGGGACTGTGAGCCACTCACCCCTCCTCACCAGCACCGAGCCAGTAGGCTGCTCCTCAGGGATCTTGCATCCCTCAGTTAAATAAACAGATGGCGTCCACTCCACTGGGTGCCAGTCTGGCTTTATTTAACACATTAACTGCTGTGTGAGTTATATTTAACTCTCACTAGTTTTGAGCCTGGGGCATTGTAAAGCGTATGTAACTCACACATCTCTTTTCCTCGGGAGCCTTGGGAGCCTCGTGAACTATTTTTCAAGTTGCATATAACTCACACACAGAAAACTAAAAAACAACAATTTTACGTTAAATTAGAGATGATCATTTTGTTTTCTATTTTCATAATAACACACCATGGCCCCAAGGGAGAATTTTTTTCTAATTTGGCAGTCATTGTGTTAATGGCTTTCCATGACCATCTCTGCCTGTTACTTTGTACAAGTGTTTCGAAAACTGCCATTGCATTTGTCCAGGTCACCGAGCATGTCCATGTCCATCACCTGAACTGCCATGTTATCAAATGGTTTTGTGTGTTGACTTTTCTCCCCACTTCACTTTTACTCTGCACAAGTGTGTCATAGACTTATGTGCTACATGTGTTATTTCTAATCCACGTGGATATGAACTTAAACACGAGGTCATGTTTGTTGACGTGTCACCAAGAGGCAGGGCGGCTGCACCACTTTGGCGTGTGCCGCTCTGGGCAGCCCCGGCCCTGGGCTCGCGGTGAGCTGCATAGAGCAGCATGCAGCTCCCTTTCCCCACTGTCTTTGTTAACTTCACTCTGGGAGCTGCTAGCTGGCCTGGCGGGGGGTGGTCTTCTGTCCCGGGCTCCCTCTCGGCGGCCTGACGATGCCTCGTGTCTTCTCTCCTGGACCGACGGGCCTCTAGGTTGTTCCAGCCTGTGCAGTATGGCCAAAAGCCCGAGGGCCGCACCGTGGCTTTCCCCAGCACCCACCCGCCCCGGACAGCGGCCACCACCTCGGCCACTGCTGCTCCACCAGGCCAGCTTCGAGGACGGCCACCTGTCGCCACCTTCTCTGCAAATCCAGAGGCAAAAGGTAGACTTCACATCGCTGTCTACTCTCAGTGCTACCAAAGGTTTTTGTGGAAGTAGTTCATGATGCTTGCCTCTTGCCCCTCTGGACGTTGTAATCACGCCTCTGAGTGGGAACTGAAACCGTCCCTGGCGCTCTGAAGATGCCATGTGCCGCTCTTGATGAGTTTTAGACTTTTTTTCTTAAAATGGATTTTTCCCCCCATTTAAGAAATTTCATTCTCAGTTGAGTAATTGTTGCTCTGATGATGACGTGTACACCTTAGTAGAACATTTTCTTTTATATACATAGGTATGTATGTATCAAAGTCATTTGAAACTTTTGCTGTTGTTGTAGGTTTTTTTTTGTTTTTTTTTTTAAGAGATGGGGTCTCGCTATGTTGCCCAGGCTGGTCTTGAACTCCTGGCCTCAAGCGATCCACCCACCTCCACCTCCACCTCCGCCTCCGAGTAGCTGGGGCTACAGGTGTGCGTCACCATACCCGGCTTGTTTAGGAAGCTTCTGAGAAAGTCTGTTCTTATTAGATTTTGTGCCGTCATTTCAACAGAACTTGATTCCTTTAAATGAAGGGTAGGTAACATAGCAGAAGATGTAATGAGATAGTCAAAAATAGCATCCACCGTCTGGTCAAAGGGGCCTCCACATGGTGTCTGTGTGGTTTTCTGAGAGAGAGATAAAGTTCAGAACTTCACTGTTGCAAGAGTTCTTTGTAAAGATAAGAATGGAAACTCTATTTATACTTTTTTTGTGTGTTTGGGAAGTAGTTTCTAATTAATATTAATGCTCAACTGGGCTGACTTAGAATACTTTTCTGTTTACTCTGGAATATACCGTGTAGTGTACTGATTTGCTCCAAGAGAAAATGATTAGCAGTAGGAATAAAGTTATATTTGTCTCACTCCATAGACTATATTGGCCCCTTCCTTTTTTCCCCCACAAAGAGAGGACTTCTTTTTGAGAGATAGTGTGAAATAGCGTTTATTTTATTTCTTTAAAATTCGGGTTTAAAATATTGCATTTTGTTAAGAACCTCTAACGGCTTTGCACAAACCAACCTTATCGATTGCAGTGGCAGCAGCCCCGTTTCAGACCTCTCAGGCTTCCACCAGTGCTCCAAGACACCAGCCCGCCGCGACCTTCGGCACAGCCGCTAGCCCAGCCCATCCTGCGAAACTGCGGGCTCAGACCACTGCACAGGCCTCGGCCCCAGGCCCGCCCCTGCCCCCGCCCCCGGCCCCCTCGCGCGCGGCCGGGCAGAGCCCCTCGCACGTGGCCGGGCAGAGCGCGCTGCCTCAGAGGCTGGTGCTCACCTCGCAGGCCCAGGCCCGCTTGCCCAGTAAGTGGCCTCGCCTTTCCAGGTCTCCGCCATCTCTGTCCCAGAGGGGTGTGCTGAGAACACGGGGTTGCGTGAAGCGCCTTGCTGTCCACTCCCTTGTCTCTCCCCGTCCCGTGCCCTCGTGCTGCCTGGTCCTGCCGTGCTGTCCGGCGGGGAGGGGCCTCTCCAGAGGCCGGCAGCGGGGCCCCTGCTTTCTGTTCTCTCTCCTGATCCCTCGTCCCACTCTGCTTTCCTGCTGCGTCCACTGCACTGCTTGGGGTGCTGTTCATAGCACTGGACCTCGTGTCAGCCGAGGTCTGTTCCGTCACCCACACGGGCCCACTCTGGGGTGACAGGGTGACAGGGACTGCTTCAGAAAGGTGACTTCCTTGCTAGCTGTGGGAACGAGCTATAGGTTTCTAGAAACCACTAGTTCTTTTTAGTGTCTCACTTATTACCATATTCAAACTTGGACTAAAAAATTATTCAACCATATATTTAAGGACTAAAAAAAATCGCATTAATTTTTTTAATGTAGACTTCTTACTGCGGCCAGTAGGATTAGTGTGTTTTCAAATTCTGCATGGACCGTATTCATTCTGTTGTGGAAATTATCCTAACTTAAATTATATGGGCTATATCATTTCTCAAATGCCACCTCAACTGTTTTACTTGTGGACTTAACGAAACCGTGTTGAGGCCTTTCTGGAAAGACGGACACGGGAGCAGTGGTGGAGTGAGGGGACACTGGGTTCCAACAAGTCTGCCCCGTCATGAGTCTCTCCTCCTCTGCCCACAGACGGAGAGGGACCATCCTAGTTCAGTGCCCGGAAGGAGAAGCCCTGCGCGTTTTGCGTTTCTGTAGGACTAGACACGGCCTTGCTGGGGAGGAGAGTGGTGCCGGGTATGCAGAGGGCCAGCCTGGGGGCAGGAGCGAGCAGGGCCACTGCTCCCGTAGGTTGATCTCCACCCGTGTGGGGACCAAGGAGGCCCGGCAGCAGCGTGACGTTTCTACGCACACATCTCTGTGTCTCCCATTTCATTTTCCCCTCTTTGTTCACAGTTGTTCTGTGGCAAGATGTCTTCAGTATTTTTCTAGTCTTTTACTAACTATTCTCTTTATGATGTCACTAATAATTCTGGCATGGATTTTCTTGGGAGGAGCATTTAGACTCCTGCTGGGTAAAAAACAAAACAAAAAAACCATTAAACTCATTGTGTAATTATATGCTGAAGGTGGTAACTTTTGGAGTTGGATACATGTGACTACATCTGAGTTATGCTTGAAAAATGTTTTAGGCAATGTTAAGTTTCATATTTTTTTTTTTACAGTAAATGTTATAGATTGAATCCTACCATCTAATTCAAGTTAGTATAAAACTTTATATCTTAAAGCTTTATTCATGTATGTGATTTATTTATGGATGTATATTAAATACATCCCTAGATTTTGAAAGAGTTATGTATGTAATTGAAGCTAGTTCTACAAAATCCTGTTTTACTCTGTGAGCTAAATTGGACATGTACTTTTTCAAATTTTAAAAGTTCTTTAAAGAGACAGATTGAGATGCAAGTTTCCAAGTGTATTACAAAGAGATTTTTGCTACTTTCGATGATTGCTTTTTTATTGTTCGGTGAGAAAACGAAAGTGCTCTTTAGTAGTTTGGTTCATAATGTTAGTGTCTGATATCTAAAATCACTACCAGTTATGGTTAAATAAAGTTAACCATTAAGTTCTGATATTTTCTTTTCTCTTTTCTATTGAGATAATTATTTCCTTAAAGTGGTAGGAAGCATGACCACATAAATGGTTCTGTGGCACTCAGTTTACTGTAGTTGGTCATCACATATAACAAATTACCATCATTGTGACAATCCCAGACTTACCCCAAAATGGTGTTAGTTCACCCTTTCCCCTACTTTTCCACAGGTGGAGAGGTTGTGAAAATAGCTCAGCTGGCATCCATCGCAGGCCCGCAGAGCCGTGTGGCCCAGCCAGAGACACCGGTAACGCTGCAGTTTCAGGGGAGCAAGTTCACTTTGTCGCACAGCCAGCTCCGGCAGCTCACGGCGGGCCAGCCGCTGCAGCTGCAAGGTAAGGGCGGGGCTCACGCCAACGCCGGTGGTGACGGGAGAAGCACTTCGCCCAGGCACTGTCCCTGTGCCCTGTCCTGCCACACCGGGTGATGCCAGCAGGTTATTTGGCCTCTTTGCAGCTTCAGGTTCTTCGCTTCCAAGTGCATTGATGAGTCTCAGCTCACAGGGGTTTAGAGGACCAGTGAGGTAACATGTGTAAACCACTGGGCTGCCTGCTACTGGATACATACTTAGTAAACCGTACTCAATTTTTTTTTTTTTTTAACAGTATCTGCCCTTTGAAAAGAGTTTCCTGTTTTGTACATCAAAATAGAAATGCCTGCTGCTTATTGTCCAGGCCTAGTGTGGCTCACGCCTGTAATCCTGTCACTTTAGGAGCCCAAAGTGGGAGGATCACTTGAGCCCAGGAATTTGAGATCAGCCTGGCCAACGTAGTGAGACCAGTCTCTACAAAAAAGAGAAAAATCAGCCAGGTGTGGTGGTGTACATCTGTAGTCCCAGCTACTTGGGAGGCTGAGGCAGGAGGATCACTTGAGCCCAGGAGTTTGAGGCTGTAGTGAGCTGTGATCACACCGCTACACTCCAGCCTGAGTGACAGAGTGAGACCCTGTCTCAAAAATACATAATAAATAAGTGAATGTTGCTGTCCAATACAAATGTGAGATGAATTTTCATAAAAATGCCAAAGTATTAGCAATTTACGTATGAGAAATTATTTCTTTTTATATGTAGAATTTTTAATTTCAACTCCCAGACAGAAACCTTCCAGACCTTTGGCGAAGAGCGATGTGTTTATCTAGTAATTGCTTTTTAAAGAAAATGAGAGAAAGGAACTTGAGTGACATCTTAAAATTAATGTTAAATGGCTACATGGCAACAATGTATAGCCCTTTCAGTTCCTCTCAGTGGTAGACAATTGTTTGCTTCCCATCCTTCAGGTTAGAATTCAGATTGCAGGGTCCACGGCAGCCTCAGTTGGCCTTCTTCCCCCGCAGCTTCCCCATGAGTTGCGGCTGTGGCTCTCCTCAGGGTGGAAGGCTCTGTTGTCCCCAGCCTGGGGAGTGCTCCTGGAGGGGCCCCTCAAGGCCTGCAGCGGAGAAACTGTCGAATTTGGTGTAATTCTGTGTTTCTCCATTGCCTTGGACCACAGAGGGGGGGCGGTGCATGAGCACCTCTGGGAGGCACTCCTCAGAGTGAAAGAAGCCGGAGAGGTTGAGTCGCACAGAAGGTTCAAAGTGGCAAGCTCCTTACAGGGTGGCAGCAAATCCACAGGCATCGGGGCTCATGCCAGTTTTTTTGGGTATTATTCATCCCACGTGGCGACAGTTGGAAGTGCCCACGCTCTGGGGTCTGGGCACGGTGACGTCCCTGTGACTGGCACGGTGCCTGGAACAGCAGGGCCCTGCTCCCGGTGCCTCCGGGAGGGACTGTGAGGGAAAGACGAGCCTTTTCTTGACATTAAGGAGAACAGACTTTGTTCCTTAGCTGGTTCATTCGCTGTGGGTGACATGTTTTCATATTTCTCAAAGTAACTGAACTTTGCCTTGACTTGTTTGCGTAGACTTGATGTTGGGTTTTCAGTTCACCGCCTTGTTGATCTTGGCGCGCGTGGAAGTGACGCGGTGCGTGGCCGCGGCTCGTGTGCCTGCGGCTGACGCGCCTGCGGACCTGTGCTTGCAGGCAGCGTCCTCCAGATCGTGTCCGCCCCCGGGCAGCCCTACCTGCGAGCCCCCGGCCCCGTGGTGATGCAGACCGTGCCGCAGGCGGGTGCTGTGCACGGCACCCTGGGAAGCAAGCCCCCCGCCGGCAGCCCCAGCCCTGCACCCCTGACCCCACAAGGTAGGGTGCTCTCAGCAGCAGGAGTCTCGGCTTGCAAGCTTCTTTCTGACCTTCTTTCCCTTCTGAGGTGCCTGGAAGGCGTCTGTGTATCAACTGCTGTGCCTCAGGACGTCAGAGTCTAGTTCGTGGCTGTCTCTGGTTTCCAGTGTGTGCCATGGCGTCAGTGGATTGATTTTCTTTCCCTTGTGCTTTCAGAGGCGTTGGTTGGATACAGCCAGCCTCCACTGTCCTTAGGTTTCTGTTTGATTCTGTTCTAACAGGAGACTTTTGGAATCATGACAAATTTTGCATGTTAATGTGTCACAAATGCACTTAGTGAGCTCTAGGTTCCCTGGGAACAGGGCGCCTGTGGCCGCTTGTGCAGGATTTGGGCCCTTGTCTGTCTGGCCTGCACGCCTGCCTCCCAGCCCCATGTGCCATCCCGTCCCGCCACCTGGTGTGCTCTGTCCTGATGTGGCGTATCCTCGGCGACACAGAGACCTGCAGCTGTGAGGGGCACCTCACTCTGGGACCTCTGAGCACTGTGAGCACCCCCTGGGCACTGTGTCCTGGTCGCTGAGTGGTTTCACCAGCCCGAGCCCCACCTCTGTGTTGTCTGCGGGGTGCTGAGTGCGAACCACGGTGGGCTCTTCAAGGGCACGTCGGAGGAGCCGCAGGGCTGGTGGGTAGGGGACGTCGCCCAGCAGCTGCTCTGCATCCCGGCACGTCCACTAGCTCCACTTCCCAGGTCTTTGCCACACCCTGAGAACCAAAACAGCTCACCTTGCTTTCTTGGCGATTCCAGAACCTCTGCACCCCTCAGAGGTCGATAAGTCCCTGCTTTGTGGAGCCCCTTCTCTGAGCTCCAGTGGCATCAGCTGGAGGCCTGGACCCCGAAGGCCTGGCACCCTCCCAGCTGCTAGGTTCTCGTGGCCTCACCTCTCTTCTTTGCCCCTGAGCGGCCTCCTACCTCATGCCCCTGCAGTCCTCAGGCACCTCTCTGATGCCTTCTTCCTGTAAAAATCTGTCCCGACAAGTGGCTGACCCTGGCTGATAGAGGGCGCGGTGTCAGGAGCCACCCCGGGAATAGGTCCTAGATGGGTGCTGGGTGGTTCTGTCATGATCTCGGGGGCTGTGCAGGCTCCTTGCCAGTGGGCAGGGGTGCTCGTGGCTGGCAGGAGCAGCCCAGTCGTCAGGGTGTTACCTGGGTGGGTTATGAAAGCCTGACAGTGGCGGTGGAGTGCCCAGGCTGGGTGGCTGCTGCGTGGGCCGTGACGGCAGCGAGGACGACCACAGGTGTGAGCCGTCATGGGCTACCGAGTGCACTGCACCCTTGTGGAGGAAATGGTGAGCCCAGGGCTCCCGGCCCAGCTCAGATCGTGGCCAGAGAACCAGAGGCTTCACTGGCAGATCCACACATAGTGTAACACATTCTGCGAGTGTGCCGGTGCAGGGTGAGGTCTCAGGAGCCGGCTGACAGAGGATGACTGCAGAGATCGTGCTAGATCCACTGGGCTGAGGTTCCATAGAATGGGCCAGTAGCAGGTTAGATCCTGTGGACTTTTGACTTCGTTTTCATCTCTTTGCTTTTGCATTTATAGTTGGTGTTCCGGGCCGAGTGGCAGTTAATGCCTTGGCTGTAGGGGAACCTGGAATGGCTTCCAAACCAGCCTCTCCCATTGGGGGACCAACTCAGGTAAGGTACCTGAACCTGGAGACACGTGTTGCTGGATCAGCCTTGTTACACTTAGATAGGCTATTTTCCAGAAGCTGCTCGTTGTGTTTGGTTGTGTATTTAAAGGCTTCTGTTTCATATAGAAGTCACATGCTTCTCAAGTTTTGTGACTTCAGAAATACATTTTTTCTCCAAATTATAGAATTTCGATTTTAAAAACACACATTTCTGAATAAAAGAAATGAAATTGGGCTTCATGATTGCAAAAGTCTTTTCTTGTCTTTTCTATTCTTCTGTAAGTCTTCCTGTGCATTAGAAATGCTCACTTGTGTCTTGAGAAACACCTGTCAGGTCGGCAGGGAGCTGAGCGCTCGTTTTCACGGCTCCGTTTCTGCCACTGTTCCCTGCGGGGCAAGGACGACACCTGTCGCAGTGTGCTCTGTGCACAGGAGTGCCAGAGTGTTGGGTGGAGACGATGACTGGCCATGCTGCTGCTCGCATAACTGCTTTCCACCGCTGTTGTTCATACAGGAGGAAAAGACCCGACTTCTGAAAGAGCGGCTGGATCAGATTTATCTCGTCAATGAGCGGCGCTGCTCCTGCACACCAGTCTACGGCAGAGATCTGTTAGGGCTTTGTTCCCTGCTTGGCAGAGGAGAGACCCCTTGGCCGGGCTCTGTTGACAGTGGTCTTGGCCAGGGGGCCGGGCCAGCGAGCTCCTGCGCATCGGCCTCCAGGAGGAGGGGTGAGCCGGGGTCGCTACTGAGTCAGTGCTGGGAGACCCTCCAGGACATAGTCCGCAGGTGAGTCCCCCTGTGCAGATGGAGGGCTCGGCTTCCCCAGTCCCTTTCTGTGCTACACCCAGCGGCTTGCCTTGTTGTCTTGAGGACGTTCATCCTGATCCTGTAAGCTGCTCCCAAGTCGTCTTAGAAGTCTTCTGTTCAGGGTCCTCGGCTTTGGGCTCAGGTGGTCTTGCTGTCTGGGCACAGCCTTTGGACGGACCGGCCGCCTCGAGGTGCCTGCAGTTCTGCGTGCGGATTACATCGGCGCGTGCTGGCGGTTGTCTCCATCTTACTCTTTCAAAAGAATATTTTGTTAAAATAACCACGAGTGATTGAATGCTGCGTGAGTGAGGGGAGACATGTGCAGGCATTGACCTCAGAATACGCTCTGGTAGAGGAGGAATGTCTCCTCGAGGCTGAGCCTGTGCTCACCCTGTGGAGAGCGCCGGCCGGCCTGTTGGCGGTGCCCTCACACGGCCTGGCCGGTGCCCTCCCCTCACCCGCGAGGGCCGTGTTCCTCACGGCCACTCCTTTGCGGAGGAGGCCCGCCTGCTCCCTGTACCATCTCAGGGCTGAGCTCTCCGGACCCACCTGCGTCAGGGCTTTTAGATTAGGGACAGAGTCCATCTGGGAGAGAAAGAAACGGGGAGTGTTTCTGTAACCACCCTGACTGTGTGGTCAGGTCCGTGCCTCGTGTGCTCCTGGACGTGCTTTCCTTTCGAACGCTCCTTCCTTGGGCATCTGGGGGACCCTCTTAGCTAGAGGACAGTCGGGAGCAAGGTGTAGCTCACGTGAGGGCTCTTCTGGTGCAGGGGCCTCCGGGACTGCCAGGCGGGTGTTGGGCCAACTGTGAGGCCTGCGCCGTGTCCTCGGCACCCTGCTCTCTGCAGGCTTCCTTCGTCCTGCGTCTGGCCCCGCCCTGGTGGCACAGTGGCTGTGGCAGTTCTGGGGCTCACATCCAAGAGACAGCACACCCTGTCCCCAGATTCCAGCCGCAGACACGAGCTTCAAGTGGAAGCTGGTGAAGCATCTGTTTCAGAAACGGTCCTGTGGCCGGAGCGTGCCCCACACCGACTGTGTAGACCTGGACCGTCTGAACCGGTCACGGGGTGGCCGGCATCCCACGGGGTGGCCGGCAGGACTGCTTAGGATGCCCTGTGGGGTCTCTGCCCCCAGGCTTGCCGTGAAGGATGATGCGTGCCAACAGCCGTGTCCCCATGGTGGCTAGGGTCGGACCTGCTGCCTCTGCTGCCTGGATGGTCAGAGGCTCCGCCCTACCCCTCTGCGGCCTCCAGCTTCTGTAGAGGTGCTGGGTGCCCCGTGGTGGCTGAGGTGCTTTCTGCTCCCCAGGGTGGCTTGTGTGATTCCTCCAGTGGTGGCAACGCCCCCGTCCCTGTGGGTGGCGAGGCCACCCCCGCCGTACAGCCGCAGGATGAGGGTCTTCAGGCAGTGCCTGGAGGAGCACGCCGCCCCCTGCGTCCAGCAGCTGCGGCAGGCGACTGCACTGCGCTCGCTGCGGTTCCCTGAGCTGAGGCTGGTGCAATTTGATTCAGGTATGAGAGCGGGTCCCGTTGGCTCAGTTCGTTGTGTGAGCCTGGCTGGCTTTGGGTTGCGAGACACTCTCGATACTGTTCATTCCTAGGAAAACTGGAGGCTTTAGCTATCTTGCTTCAGAAGTTGAAATCCGAAGGACGCCGGGTGCTGATTTTGTCACAGATGGTTCTGATGCTGGACATTTTAGAAATGTTCTTGAACTTCCATTTTCTCACCTATGTAAGAATTGACGAAAACGCCAACAGTGAACAGCGGCAGGTAAGGAATAAGTGGCTTACCTTATTATCACTTAAGAATCAGTTGCATTAACTTCAATCACCAGTTTTTAACCTAATTTTTAATTGCTATGTAAATTAAATGATCTCATGACCCTCTAAATCAG
>VSMD01012443.1:0-120015 GCA_008750895.1 Mirza zaza | reverse complement strand
ATTTATTCAGGGAAGGGAGGGAAAGAAAGAAAGAAAGAAAGAAAGAAAGAAAGAAAGAAAGAAAGAAAGAAAGAAAGAAAGAAAGAAAGAAAGAAAGAAAGAAAGAGAGAGAGAGAGAGAAAGAAAAAGAAAAAAGGAAGGAAGGAAGGAAGGAAGGAAGGAGAAGAAGAAGAAGAAGAAGAAGAAGAAGAAGAAGAAGAAGAAGAAGAAGAAGAAGAAGAAGAAGAAGAAGAAGAAGAAGAAGAAAGAAAGAAAGAAAGAAAGAAAGAAAGAAAGAAAGAAAGAAGGAAGAAAGGAAGAAAGAACGGACCACCCAAATGAGAATATACAAAGGCTATTCAGAGTTTGCTATAGCAAGAGACTCAACTACATCACTTGTATTTAGCAAAGATAAAAAGGTAGGTGGAAGGGTGGGAAAGCTTTATAGTAGGTGAAAAAAGGGAAAGCTTCAGGTATGTCCTGCTCAGAGGTTGCTGACAGGGAGAAGATAAAAGCGGGATAATGACCGGGTGGGAGGTTGAGGCTGGCAGATTGCTCAAGGTCAGGCATTTGAAACCAGCCTGAGCAAGAGTGAGACCCTGTCTCTACTAAAAATAGAAAGAAATTAGCTGGACAACTAAAAATATATAGAAAAAATTAGCCGGGCATGGTGGTGCATGCTTGTAGTCCCAGCTAGTCGGGAGGTGGAGGCAGGAGGATCACTTAAGCCCAGGAGTTTGAGGTTGCTGTGAGCTAGGCTGACACCACAGCACTCTATCCTGAGCAACAGAGACTCTGTCTCAAAAAAAAAAAAAAAGAAAAAGAAAAAAAGCAGGATAATTGCAAGTGGGCATCCAGTGATTAGTTAAGAGGAACAGGTTTGGCTTTTTCTGGTTGATCCTAATTTGGAAGCAGGACAAAGTGGGAGGAAGGAGGAGGAGGGAGGAACCCTGGATTTCCACCTCCACCTCACTTCCAATCTTCTCCCAGTGCCTCCTGTTGGCCAAACTTACATGGAAACCAGAGAACATAGGAAGGAGCATGAGAAATGCATGTCCCTGCAATACAAAGCAGAGTACTGGAAGGGCAAAGAGTGGATCTGAGTGCAAACAAAAATAAACACAAAAATAAAATGATCTTAAAGTATTAGGAGTGATCATGAATTATCACAGGTGTTTCAGATTCTCAGTTTTGCTTTTGTTTCTTCATGTTTTCTTTGCCATGTCTCAGAATTCTACCTCTTACTCTCTTAGTTGTACTTCTGTTTGTGATGTGTTTAAGTCAGCTTCCACCACAGACTTTAGCGGATATCACAGCAAATGGTCAGTTGCTTTGATTGGTTATCTTATTGCTTGTAATTACACCACTCTTTCCCTCATGAGACAGTAAACTCTCAAGTGTGTATCCATGATCTTTTGCTGAGAAAAATTACTTTGGTCATGGTTCCAGGTTATTCATTTCTAGCATTGAACTTTAAAACATCCTGCAATAAGTGTACCTCAAAAGATATTTTCAAAACTCTGAAATGTTTAAAATAAAAGTTTCTGATTCCTGATGTAAACAAATATTACTTCCTTGCTCTTTATCTACATCCATCCAACTTCCCATAACATTTTCAGACATCGATTAACTCCCAATGTCAAATTAAGGTTTGGTTACAGAATGTTCTCTTGATGGGTTCTGATATAAATATGTACATACTAATATCTTATCTAAAATTAAAATATAATTGAAATTATCACATATGAAATTATCACTTTTTTCCTCTAACAGCAGTATGTGTGCTATCCCTAAAAGCACCTATTTCCATTTTCAAAAATCAGTAATTAATATTTTTTTATTTCAGCATATTATGGGGGTACAAATGTTTAGGTTATATATATTGCCTTTTCCTCACCCAAGTCAGAGCTTCAAGCATATCCATCCCCCAGGTGTTGCACAACGCACCCATAAGGTGTAAATATACCCATCCCCTCCTCCCACCTCCCACCTGCCTGACACCCAATCAATGTTACTACTATATGTGCACTTAAGTGTTGGCCAGTTAATACCAATTTGATGGTTATTACATATATTACATATGGTTCTTGTTTTTCCATTTTTGTGATACTTCACTTAGTAGAATGGGCTCCAGCTCTATCCAGGATAATACAGGATCTAATGCTAGATCCCCATTTTTTGTTTTTTGTGGCTGATAGAACTCCATGATATACATATACCACATTTTAGGAATATGGAGATACCTCAAAGAACTACAAGTAGAACTACCATTTGATCCAGCAATCCCATTACTGGGCATCTACCCAAAGGAACAAAAGACATTCTATAAAAAAGACATCTGCACTAGAATGTTTATAGCAGCATAATTAATATTTTAAATGATTTCAAGAAGTAAGCAATATTCCAGATGAGGTTGGTATAGTAAAAATTAAGTGAAATCATCTCTTTGGCTTAGGAAATCATGGCTTCAGCCCAAACTACTTCTTTTATTTTTTATATTCTGATTTATTGCTTCCTTCATAGATATCATGATATATCCCATCAGCAATTTGGAAATACAGTCCACCAGGTTATTTGAAGAATGATAAAAGCTAAAATACATAGTTACTACTATGTGCCAATTATATAGATTACCATTTAACCCTCACAACAATCCTAAGGTAGCCACAATTATCATAATACGTTTAAGACAAAAACCGAGACAAAGGGAAGTAATTGGCTCAAGTTCACACAGCTAATAATTAACACAATTAGAATTCAAACGAAGAAAATCTGGCTCCAAATTTGTGCTCTTAATCCCTACATTCTATGGTCTCTAACAGTCAGCATTCATATCGTCAAGTTACACAAATCAAGACAGGGACAAGGGTGTAGACAAAATGTTGACCATCATGAAACTATAACAGTCCATATAGCTACAAGATGGCTTCAAGGTCAGTGAGTCACTATCAAAACCCGAGAAGTGTTCACCTTCTGGTTTTTCAGAAACTGGGTCAGGTACATGTGTAAATAAATATGCATGCAAGAAGGAAACTTTCCTTAAGTAAGTTCAAAGAGAAACAAGAAAACCAACAATAGCCATTGCCAAGAAGTTCTATTATAATCAACCTAGTCATTCATGGGAACTCCCATTGGACTAGTTTGCTATTCTATTTCCTCTCTACCACTAAAACTGGCTGTTCATTTTCATCTCATTACTCCCTTCCCACCTAAGCCAATTTATTTGTGCTCCCAGCTCATAGTACCTGTTATAAATGTATAAATATAGCCTTCATAAACACATAATCCCAACATCTAATCACTATACAGTACTCTAAAACATTCAAGTCATTTTTAAAACATTAATTTAGAACATTCATGAAGTTTATTGTGAAAGGTGCCTTTATCCTCTGCTATTAATGCCTGAAGTGGATAGTCTGATGCTTCCTCTAAAAGGTCGAGAACTCCTGACTTACTTTGGATGTCTCAAATTCTGCAACACATAAAGATACAATATAACATTGCCTTCAGTCATACTTAGCCCACTTTTGTTTTCTGTCATTATAATTTAGCTCTTATAGGAATGATTAGTTGAGGCTTAACTGCTGTTTATAGACCTCCAGCTTTTTCATGGTAACATGCCTAACACCTGTCACGAAGGAGAGTAGCTCCCTGTCTTGAGAGCCCCTGGCTACATTTAGGCTTCCATACCACAGTGTCTAACAGCCCTGCCCTAACGGGAAATGAAGGGAAGCTGGATAGGGATGTTTACAGTGTGCTTTTCACAGGATATTTCTTTTACTTAGTTTACCTTGTGGACGGACCAATGCCTAGTTTTCTGACCCGAGACCAGGGGGCCTCTCACAGGACAACTTGTTTATACTGGCACAGGTGCCTGTGTGGCTCTTGTTTGGCCTATGTCCAGTGTACACCTGCTTGGTCATCCCTCTGGCACTGGGAAGCTGACTTTATGTTCTCTGTAGCATCCCAGGGAAAACCTGGCCTGGAACAGCCCCCAGTTCTTCCAATGGAAGGCACAAATTTAACATGCCACCACAATAGGAAACAAGTTCAAAGATTTTTACTTACAAATCCTGGGCAATGAGGGCATAATGAGTTGGGAGGGCAATCCATCCCCAGGTCAGTAATACAGAAAGAAGTATGTGGGCAACTAGCAAAATATATAAAGGAATAGGATCTGGGTCACTTTAAGTTTGTGGACAAATGCCTGAATGGTTTAAAAGAAGCCTTGGGAAAGTAGGGAGCCCAGTCTGTTAAGCAGGAGAGATGCCACTAAGTTCTTATCTCTGTCCACTGGCTTGAATCATTTCAGTGCGGTGTAGAACTGGAAACTGGAGAAGGTGACTGAGCTCTTCCTTGGTATGACAAAGTTAAACTTGTATTCAAAATGGGTAGTAAGGCAAAGTAAATTTTAAGAATTCACTACGCTGACCTTTAAAGTATTTGGGTAATTTTAAATTGGCACAATTCATTCTTTATGGGCATTGAACCCAGTCTCATTGCTGCTTCCTGAAAATTACTCTCAGCTCTAAAAGGTGATGCAATCTGCCAAAGTTAAAGGGGCAAGGAAAAGCATTTGTAATTTCAGATTGTGCTCTAGAATTGTGCCAGAGTTGTCAAGTATATGTCAAGATATTTCAGATCAGAACAAACATGCACCAAAAATGAGTTCATTTCATTCCTTCTCTTAACTAAGGACTACTAAGAATGTTGGTCTTATTACAAAGTGGGGGAGATGTTTTGCCATGCAGTGTTTTTATAGGCTTTGAGGGGTTTGTCACGTGGACTTTTTAATTTGAATGGAAAAGCCTTCCCTCGACCCTCAACACATACCTGTGTGTGTGTATGTATATATATGTGTGTGTACATATAATTTTTTCTGTGTGTTTAGCTGCAGTCATTTGAATATGTTTCACCATCTGGCTGTCAGATTTTATAAGGTTATGGTGAGCGAGCTAAATCCCAATTGTTTTTATCCTTGGTTTGTCAATGTAAACAGTTGTGTGGCTAGTGAGGAATGGCCCCTCTGGTGAGATAAGTACTACTGCAGACATCTACCACACTGTAGAGCCAAAGTTAAGAAAACAAAAAAGATACAAATCAGTTTTAGTATCAAAAACAGCTCTTACGACCCAAAGCGGACTGAGTAGACTATATAAACATGAAGCAATCCTGTTGTGCCATCCTTTCTGTATGAAGTGAGGTGGCTAATTAAGACAGTAGGCAGCAATCAGACTGCAAAGAAGTAGTTAAGCAGGGAAAAATGCATAATGTTGCCATGCAAGTCCTTGTCCTTACTCGAAGTGTTCAAAGACAAAGTGCTAAAGCTCACTATTTCTACAGGTTCCCACGCATGCTTTTTTTCATCCTCTTTTGAACCCCAGGAGCACACAGGGTTGCTTGTAGCCAAAAGCTCCCCGAGAAGGAGATCTGCTGCTGCCCTAGGTTCTCTATATTTTTATAATTAGGTTGATGCCCAAAATGACTTGAGGACAATGTCTCTCCAAATGCCTTACTTTCCAGGATGCTTGGAGAATTCTAATCCTTCCCTTTTTTTATTATTACATTTCTTACCATTTCCTCTCAAAGGGCACAACCCTAGGTTTCCTCTTAATAAATAAAAGCCTGCCAGTGCCCACAATTACAACTGCAGGTGACATGAAGAGCAAAGGGAGGGGTTAGTTTGACAAGAGATTGAGGTGTTGAATACGCACAAAGAAATGTAATCCTGGGGCTTGGAAAGAGAATCTGGAGCTTTCAAAAAAAAATAAATAGTTGTATAGTCCCTTTCCAGTCTAGCTAGATCCTGCCTGGGAAAGCAGAAGCAGGCAGGTTCACACACATATGCACATTCACAAATACACAAGTCACCATCACCACCATAGACACACACAAGTCACTACCACCACCAAACAACTCCTGTACCTTGATTCTGTATAATTAGAGGGGAGTTACAAAATAAAGACCAATAAATTACTTATCCTCTACACCTCTGAGTCCAATGTAAAGGCAAAGTTCACATACTGTGACCCAATCTTCCACATTTAATTATCTTTTCATGTTGCCTCACAGAAGAATTTTCAAAATATTTATTTTTTTTCATGATGATGAGATAATTTAAAGATTAAAAGCAACTTGATTTTTTTGCTTGGAGTTTGTCTTACAGAATTGGCAGATTCCTCAATATTTATAAAATATACCTTTCAGGAGAAAATATTAGCACTGGAGGAGACTTGAAGGTACGTTAAGTCTTAGGCACCAAAGGGCTGCTTTTAAATAAGTGAGTGTCCTTTAGCTACATTCACCAGAGTCACTACTCTTCCAAACTCCCAGTTTGCCATTTTCATTGGTGTTTTAATATTACAACCCAGGCCAGTAAGTACAGCCTCAGTGTTCACTATTTACAACTGCCAAGCACTTGCTACTTAACCCTGACCTTGCCACAAGCCTTCATTGAGCAGCACTCTTTTCGGAAACCATGGCACTTAAATCTTCCAAGCTGTTTCAGTCCTTGGCACCTCTGCTAAAAATGTCAGCGATGATGACAGCCAATGTCTGTTGTGGTCAAAGCCACCACAAACACATTTCAATTAGCCATTGACAATGTACATATATCATTGATTTTTCTGAAGCCCTGAATGATGTTCAGCTGAGATTTTCTACAAATGGCTGTTCCTTTTATTACTTTTTAAAATCTATTTCTTCCTCACCCTGCCATTATACATGGTGGCATGAGCAACAGCGGCAGATACAAGAATAACAGCAATGATTTCTACCATTTACTGAATATTTACTACATACCCAGCACTATTTAGACACTTTTTTTATTTCAATTGCTCATTACAAAAATAACATGATAGGTATTAGTATCATTTTAATAACCTTTGTCTTTTATAAGGTGGAATTAGTCTTTGTACATTTATTGTGACCCTTTATATGAACTTCTTACTGACTTATTATTTTGTGTTTTAAAATTATTTTCATTGCATCTTTCTTTCCTCCCTCCTTCACTCTTTTATTGTATAGACAACTGTATTCCTTTGTATCCTTTTGCTGATTTGAAGGCTTTTGATTGATTTTTACTCAGTGTTTTCCTTAAAGATATATATTTAACTCTAATTTCAAAAACACAATTTATAATTATCAGTACGTCTAATACTGATTAGACATGACCTCAACCTCTAAAATCTCCTCCTGACCTCAGCCTCTAAAATCTTACTATAATTATTTCATTTTAGTTTAGGTCTTTTCTTTAATGCACATTTTCTTATTACTTGTTTTGTAGTGACTATTTCATAAAATTTCCTGATCACCATTATAACTTGTTTTCCATACCATCCTGCTTTGTCATTTCTTTCTGAAATTCACATATTAATTTTTTGTGAGTTTCAGTGGGCAGTAAGATTTATTAGACTTTGCAAGGTTTATTTTGTAAGATTTATTAGACTTTATTAGAAAATGACTCTATTTGGCCTCTACTTTTCAAGGTTTATTTGGCTGTACATAAATTTCTGTCAAACAGTTATTTTCACTTTGTGTTTTGAAGATATTATTCATTGTCTCTTGGCCTCAGTAGTCGGTGGCTAAGAAGTGTACCATCATCCAAAGTTTTCTTCTTGTAATCCATCTTTTTGCACTATTAGCTTTTGAGACATGTCCTCTAATCATGAAGCTCTTTGATTACATTATAATAAATCTATGTATGGTATGGATTTGTTTTTATTTTTCCTATTAAGCACATTCAGTATACTTTTAATCTAAAGATTCATGTTTCTTAAACTGTAAAAAAATTTATAATCATCTTTTGATTACAAATCAAAAAGTATTGCTTGTCTACCATTCATTCTAGTCTCATCTATTAACACCTATTAGATCAGGAGTCAGTAAACTTTCCCTCTACAACATGAAACAGTAAATATTTTAGACTTCGAAGGTTATAGAGTCTCTGTCACAAGTACTCAACTCTACCATTGTACCATGAAAAAAAACAGTAAGAAGCAATATATAAATGAATGGGCATAGCTATGTTCAGATGAAATCTTACTTACAAAGACAAACAGTAAGATGGATATGAGTATCAGAGAGTAGTTAACAAACCCCTGCATTAGACGAATGCTATAGCATTTTCAATGTCTCTTAAGTGCTCTTTCACCTCATTTCAATCTTTTTGTCTTAGTGAAGACATTCTTAGTGAATCTCTCCATAGCTTTTTCCCCTTCTAATTTGCTATTTATCTCTACACTAGCAAAAGTTTATTCTATCTCTTTTTAGTCTTTTATTTTAATGACTATAATTTTTCTTTATTTCAAAGTTTTCCCATGATTTATTTTGCATATTTTTCTCATAAGTTCTTTTGTATATTCATTCTATCTTATTTTATTTCTCCATTTTTGTTTATTTTATAGTTTCTCTTTCTTCTCAGATATTTGTCCTTAGACCATCTGTAAATGCTGCTCCAGTTATTGATTTTGTTGGCTGTCTTCTTGGAATTGGTCTTCTTAACACAGTTTGAATTTTTGTTCGCAGGCCAATCTGTTGTTTTCTTTTCTTCCTATGAACATAATATTGTAGCATAGTTCTTTACCAATTTCCACCTAGCTCTCTGGGGTTACTGACTCTGTGGGGATATTGGGGTTGTGGCAGATCTATTCATAGGGACAGAATGTAATTTTAGATCTATTCTCAATAGCTCCAGAGTGCGAAAGCAGGAAGTATGCCTCTGATCCCCATCTCTTATACAGTAATTTTAATCCCACTTACCCTTCAATGACAATTTGTAACTGCTACTGCTTGCTGCTAGAGCCCAATGAGTAACTATATCCCGCACTCTTTTACGCTTCTGTTTCATTTTGTCACTCCTTGCAATTTTTGCCTTTTATACTGGAGTTCAGCTTTGCTATTGTTTCTTTTTTTAATTTAATTTTTTATTTAAAAAGTTATAGCAAAGATGTTTCATAGAGCCCTAACTCACTTCTCAATGTTGACTCCAAATTGGGTATTATTGTTAACATAAAAAGGTGAAACTAAGGTTGAGAAATATCTGTATAATTTGTACTTTGCCTCAAGTTATTAAGTGGCTGAGAAGAGATACAAACTACTTAGCTTGTGCTCCTCCAACTTGCTACAAAAGTTGCAGAGATAATCAAATCTGTCTCCTTTTTTATTTGCAATTAATTCACTTTTCATTGGCAGGTTGGTTCTCAAGGAAATACTATAACCAATTTAAAAAGGGATACAATGTATGTGTTTATTACAGAACAAATAAAGGATATTCACCCTGGGAATCTCTCTAAGGCTATGGTCTCCAATCCCTGGGCCATGAACTGGTATTGGGCTGTTAGGAACTGGGCCTCACATTAAGAGATGAGTGGAGGGTGAGCAAAGCTTCATCTGTATTTACAGCTGCTCCCCATCGTTCACATCACTGACTGAGCTCTGCCTCTTGTCAGCTCAGCAGTAGCATTAGAATCTCATAGGAGCCTACTGTAAACTGTGCATGTGACAGATCTAGGTTGTATGCTAGGGAGCGGCCACGAAAAAAGATTATCTTTAGCAGACAGGTTTGACTGCACAGAGACCATAGTAGATCAATTGCTTGCAGATTCATATCAAAGCCTTATCAGTGAGTAGCAAGTGACAATGTAATAATAATAGAAAAAAGTGCACAATAAATGTAATGTGCTTGAATCATCCCCAAGCCATACTCCATTGAGTCCGTGGAAAAATTGTATTCCATGAAACGGTCCCTGGTGCCAAAAAGGTTGGGGACCGCTGCTCTAAGGCATTATGTCTGCCAGTCAGCAATAACTGGTGATGTGAAGACACTGAGTCCCATGGATTTCAGGAAAAGGAACAAAGTGAGGGTGGCTGCTCTCCTTGTGGACCTATAATTTGTAGATGTAGGTGTCTGAGGTCACAGTGCCAGTAAGACATCTTTATAAGGCCCGTATGTCTTCTTTTAAGAGATGTCAATTTAGATCTTTTGCCAATTTTTTATTTAGATTCTTTGATTTTTTTCCTATTGAGTTGTTTGAGGTCCTTATATAATCTAGTTATTATATGTCAGATGGGTAGTATGCAAACATTTTCTCCCACTCTGTGGGGTTTCTCTTCACTTTGCTGATGGTTTTCTTTCCTGTGCAGAAGCTTTAAAGCTTGATGTGATCCCGTTTGTCCATTTTTCCTTTATTTGCCTGTGATTGTCAGGTATTACTCAAGAAATTATTGCCCAAACCCATGCCCTAGAGCATTTCCCCAATGTTCTCTCTTAGTAATTTCATAGATTCTGATGATAGATTTATTTCTTTAATCTATTTTTAATTGATTTTTCTGTTTCAAGATATAGGGGTCCAGTTTTATTCTTATGCATATGGATATCCAGTTTTTCCAGCATCATTTATTGAAGCAACTGTCCTTTCCTTAATGTATATTCTTGGCACTTTTGTGAACAATAAGTTCACTATTTATGGGGATTTATTTCTGGGTTCTCTATTCTGGTCCATTGGTCTATGTGTCTGTTTCTGTGCCAGTACCATGCTGTTTGGTTACTACAGCTCTGTAGTATAATTTGAGGTCAGGTAATGTGATTCCTCCAGTTTTGTCCTTTTTATTCAGAAGAACTTTGGTTTTTCTGAGTCTTTTGTGGGTCCATATAAATTTTAGGAGTTTTTTATTATTTAAATCCTTGCTAAATTTCTCTGATAGGATTCTGAATTTCTTCTCTCTATTGTCCTGAAGTTCAGTGAACATCTTCAGAGCAGCTTTTTTGAATTCTCTGTCTGAAAGGTCACATATATCCATTACTCTGGGTATCTTCTAAGTTCATTTGTTGATCTCATGTTTTCCTGGGTTTTCTTGCTGTTTGTCAATGTCTAGGCATTGAACAGTTAGGTGTCTATTCTAATGTCTTCAATTTGGGCTTGTTTGTACCTATCCTTCTTGAAAAGGCTTTCCAGGTATTCAAAGGAAATTGAGTGTGTGATCTAAGTCTTTATTCCCTGCAACCATATCATCACTAGGGGGTGCTCCAAGCCTAGAAATGCTGCAACTCTTGCAGGACTTGGTAGTATCACCTTGGTGAACCTGGGTAAAGTACAGGAAAATTCCCTGGATTATCAGGCATTCTCTCACTGTCTTCCCTCACTTTCCTCCAAATAGAAGGAGTGCTTGGCTTCCTGGAGTTGAAGGAGGGCTAATGCAAGCATTCCCCCTGGCCAGCACAGAGACAGCACCAGGTCACAGCTGTAGCCAGCACAGTATCGCCCAAGGCCCATGGCAAATACTGCCTGGCTACCACAGATGTTTATTCAAGGTTCAAGGGCTCTTTAGTCAGCAGGTGGTGAATTTTCCCAGGACTGGGTCTTTCTCTTCAGGGCAGTGGATTCCCTTCTAGCCCAAGGTGGATCTAGAAATGTTGGGAGCTAAGGCCTGGAATTAAGGGTTTCAGGACTCTGCTTGGTACTTTATTTTACTGTGGCTAAGCTACTCAAGTTGCAACACACAATCATCTGTACTCTTCCCTTTCCATTCCCTGAGCAGAAGAAAATTCTCCCTGAGCTGCACTCTCTGGAGTTTTGGGAGGGGTGACACAAGAACGGGTTTGGCCACCACCACTGGTGTCTCACTGGGTCATGTGCACCCCAAATCCGCTAGCTCTCAGCAAAGTAGCAGGACTTGCCCAAGGACTGCAGTCTCTGTGGTCTGACTGCCTTTCAAATTTATTCCAGGCCCCAGGTCACTTTCTGGGTGGGGTTGGAGCTAGCCAGTAGTCAGGTTCCTATAGCTGTGGCTGAGGATTCCTCTCTGGCTCAGGCTGGTCTAAATGTTGCCCCTGTGGGTCCAGCAGAATTCTGCCTGTGTTCTGCTATAATAGGGTGGTCCTGAATTCTAGTGCAAAGTCCCACAATCACTTCCATCTTCCTCCTCTCAGTACACAGGTGGCATAAGCAATGCAAGACTGTCTTTCCTGTGCTCTTCAGTTCTTCTTTCCATGATTTTTTAATGTTAAGACCAGATACTATGACCTATCACTTTTGGCTCTTATGAAGGTATTTTCTTGCATGGATAGTTGTTCAATTTCGTGTTCCCATGGGGGAATGATCATTGGAGGATTCTATTTGGCCATTTTGCTCTACCTCCTCTCCTATAATATTTTTTAAATAAGCTTTTATTTTATAAGGGGAATTATTCACCCAAATCTCAGAATCTTGACTTTTAAGTTGGATCAACCTGAATCATTTGCCTATTTTGAACAATTCCTCAAGTTTTATTTAACTTAACATTTCACACAAAAAAGGAAAAAAATCAGGAATAGTTCAGAATGGCTTAACCTTCACTGTAAAATGACCTATGTGGTTTATTAAACTATGAACTGAAACATAAATATGTACTGAAAAACATAAATAATTTAAAGTGTGGTTCCAATGTTAATTTCAATCCTTCCTCTCTAAAGAGCTTTTAAAACTTTCAGCTATATGTAGTTAATAGGATTGACTCTGTATTGTTTTATTGGAATTCAACAATTCTGCTATATTGTTTTGTGTTATAGTATTCGTTGACCTATCTCAGTGTTTAATACTATAGCACATCTCATTTGATTCCGAATAGCATGGTTAATTAAATGGTATAAAACATTCATCCATACACACGTTTTATAAGTTTTTGTTGAATACCAACCATGTGTCAAGCAATTTTTTAGTCATTGTGGCTATATCAGAAGACAAAAATAAATTCCCTGCCTTCGTGGGACTTACATTGTAGTGGGAAAATATAGACTATAAGTGAGTAATTAAAAAAATATATTAGACATTATGAAATGTCTGATTTCAAATCAAAAGTGTAATTTATTATATCTCAAACAAGAAGCAGTACAATTAATCAAAGCATGCACTTAAACTACTGACACAGTTTTGCCATCTTAACAGTAGCTTGTTTATGCCAGCAGGGAGGAAGCCTGGAGAGTGAGTGGAAATGAAATCGCAAAAGGCATTTTCCACAGCTGGTTGAGAATTTAATATTTTTCCTTGCAAGAAGTGGTCCAAAGCCTGGAAGAAGTGGTAGTCAGTTAGTGCAAGGTCTAGTGAATACAGTGGACAACAGAGAGTTTCCAAGTCCAGCTTCTATAGTTTGAGCAGCGTTGTTTGTGTGACATGCGATCGAGTGTTGTCTTGTAAGAGGATTGCTCTGTCTCTATTGACCAATCTTAGCTAGTTAATCACAAGCATCCTTATCATTTCATCCAATTAGTTGCAGTAGACATCTGTTGTAATTGATTGATCAAGTTTCATGAAGCTGTAGTGGATAATACCACTGGACCACCAAATAGACATCATTAGGGTTTTTTTGATGAATATTCGGTTCTGGACTGTGTTTTGATACTTTATCTTTATCCAACCATTGTGCCAAATGCTTGTGATTGTCAAAAAGAATCAGTTTTTATTACACATAGCAAAACAGTTTAGAATTGGTTCACCTCTATGTAATGACAGCAAAGAAAGGCAAACTTGGAGACAATTTCTCTTCTGATGCTTGTTTAATTCATCCCAAATCCATCTATCCAGCTTCTTAACCTGCCGATTTGTTTCAAATGGTCCGATGTTATTGGAAGAGTAACATCAAACTTTGCTGCTAATTCACAAGTAGGTTGAGATGGAATTCGCTTCCAGTACAGCTTTCAGCTCATCATTACCAACCTTGATCTCAGGTTGCACATGTGGCTCATTTTCAATATTACAATTACCAGAATGCAACTTCTCAAACCATCAACAAACTATGTATTCATTAGCTACATCATTCTCAATCACTTTCTTGATATTTTGAGCTGTCTGCACTGCATGGGTACCACCACAAAACTCATATTCAAAAACAACATGAATTTTGGACTTATCCATGGTTTCACAAAAAGTGCTCTAAAAAAAATTGAAAGATATTCACAAGCCAAAACATGAGTTTGAAAGACTGAGGATGCACCTTCATGATAAACATAAAACAAAAAGTGTCAAAGTGAAATGCCAGAGATATCAATTGTCAAACTTAGTACTTAAGGAAATCGGACATTTCATACTTAATAACCTATGTCCAGATGACCATACACGTAATGGTGAAAGATAAGCAAGGAAAGGAGATTGGGAATGGCTCTATGGTGTGTGGATGTGGGTAGGATTCCTAAAGTTTTAAATATGGTTATCAGGGAAGGACTCACTGGGAAGGTAACATTTGGAGGGACCTGAAGAGAGAGGAAGAAGAATAGTCAATGCAAAGTCCTGGAGGTGGGCATGTGCCTGAAAAGTTTGAGAAATAGCGAGGCATTGATTTGACTTTTAGACTACTTTTATCTTTCGTTTCTTATTTCAACAGACATTTAATGGAATGTTCAGTGTGGCTCAAACACAGTGCTATGTTCTGAGAAAGCAATAAGAGCAAGTAACTATTGTACTTAATGGTTGTATGTGCCTAGTAAAGTCTCTACTCCTAAAAATTAAAAATAAATAAATAAGTAGATAGTAACAATACAAACAAGGTAGTTTTAGTTATTTCTCCTGGCACTGATTTGTAGAAGAATAATGTTCCATGAGAAACACTTAAAGCAGGAACTATAAGACACTTTGATTCTAATCACCCTCTCCTATACCTAACCTCCAACCAGAATCAGTGGAAGTTTCATTTTAACTCCCTACTAGTACTCTGAGTGGTTTAAATGCTCTTCCTGGCATTTCCTAAAGCTATCCTTCATTGAAGGACACTCTGCCCTGTGTTCATCATGTAGAAGTGTTTTACAGAAGCTATTTCTTCAGTTATTACTTCACTGCTTCCATGCCAGTCCAAGCCACTGATCTTGTTGGTGTGGAGGCCAATGCCTTAAATTATATTCAATCCCTCTCTCCAGGGGACCTTAGTAAAATTTTCTTGGACTACATTAGGTCTATATAGTACTACCAGCTACAATATATCAGTGACTGATGTAAATGGGTCATAGAATCTTACCAGCGCAAAAGAGTAGTTCATCTGCAAATGCATTTGTAGGGGTTAGCATTGCCACAATCAACAGGAGCCCTGATTTTCTGTTAGGAAAAGCAGCTCATCTAATTTAGAGACTAGTACTAAGCATCAAACTTGATCATTTTAAAGCTATCTTGTCAAACACAAGGAAGATTAAGTAATTATATCTGTATGATGAATGTTCACATAGTTACTAAGGATCATGTTTTCAAAAATATTTAGTCATGAGTAAATATTTATATTAATTATGAGGCAAAATATGAACAATTTAATTTATATTTATTATCTTCCCAACCATGTAAAAGTTATAAATAAGAAATCTTGAACAAAAACACTAAAATGTTGCTAATTGTTATCTCTAAGTAGTAAAATTTAGTTTTTCAATATTTTTCAGACTTTTCCAAATGCTCTACATGATCTTTTAAATATTTATAATAAACATTATTTACCCAAAAAATCCCATAGAAAGCAAAAGGCAATTCCTCTTTTTTCCCTAAAAATGGAAGCTGCTAGCTCTGTATTTATAGAAAATAACAGTGAACTAGATATTCTTTATGACACTCTTTTTCACCAGGGTATTTTGTGGAAGTGATATTAATCTGAAATTTAGATAGTATACTGACTTTTAGATAGGTTTCCTAACACTCAGTGCTGAAATTTGCTGTTACTTGAAAGAGTCTATTTTGAAAAGCCAGCCCAGTATATTTATTATTTTCTTCTCAGGCGTTTTGCCTACGTTGGTAGAAGTTTCCATCAGATGAAAAGTGGAACATTGGGATGATTCAAAATTTAAACATGAAGTTCAGCTGTGGATATTAATAAAAGATGAGAGATCAACGTGCTTCCTTTGTTTTTATGTTTTGATGCACAATTCATTGTTATAAAAATAATCATGCATTGACACTCTATTTTGCATTTATTTTACAGAGTCAAAATACATTAAGGTTCTCTGTCCCAGATGTGACTGTCAAGCCCAAAGCATCAGCATCACCAAGGAACTCCTTAGAAATGCAAATTCTCAGGCCCCAGCCCAGACCTACTCCAATAGAAATTGCAGAGGCATTTCAGCAGTCCATGACTTAACAAGCATTCCAGGTGAATTACTTCATGCTAAAGTTTGAGAATTGGAGAATTGAGGAAAACAATTTAAACAAATATAAACAACTAAGCTAATATAGATATTGTTACCCTCTAAGCTCAACTCTTATTAAAAACTACTTCATAAATGTTGACCTTCTGCTCTCAGAAAAATGATCCCAAATTTTTTCTTCCACATTTTGAGGTATTGAAAGGACTCCATGCCGTAGGTTTGTGCTAAACCTTCCCCACTTAAATTCTGAGTGTGATAAAAGCCTTTACTGATGACAAATTGAGTGAAACTTCAGACTGTCTGATAGTATCATATTTACCTGGCAGATCATGGATTAAAGGGCATCTCTCCTGGAGAGAACTATGGGAAGAAATGAGAACTCTGTATGACTCTTAAGTTTTTAGCCTGAAAGACTAGTTTGTATTCCTACCAATAATTTGACTATTCAGTCTGAGACTTGAGTAAATTAAACACCTTCCATTTCAGCCTCAAGTATTCTGAGTCCAACAGGTAACTAGCATCCCTTCTCAGAGTTCCCTATCTAATATCTAAGATGTTCTCAAGCTGCCTTTCTCTGTATACTATTTTTTCTTATTTTTTTGTCTTCACTTCCAGAAATAAAAAAAGATTTTTAAGAGATCACACAGTCCTTTCTGAAAGTTACCTTAGCAACAGAATTGCTCACTCAATTAACTCTCCCTTCCCTTTTTTATAAGTATTTAATTTGCATTGAATTGCTTATGTCTAAGCTCAGCAGTTATAAAGGCAATTGCTACCTGGATTTTTGTTATTCTTTAAAGGAATTAAATTATTATCATGTAAATTTAAAAAATAATTTTAAAGTATTTGTAAAACCTTCCTGTTATCCAGAATTATTTCATAGTAATTTGAAGTTACTAATATAAACTATATAGACGAAGACCTATATATAATCTCCATAAATTTTAAGTAAAACTTGATTATCCCTGAAGCCACTTTGGACAATCCTTTGGGAATCCTAGAAATATCCCTCAAATTAAAAAATATGTAAACTGAGATTCTTCATCAGTTTCCAACATTTTTATTTTATTTTATTTATTGATTTATTTTTATATTATTCTCATCTCTTCTTTGTTCTCTTTCCCCTCATTTTCTGCCTTCTTTTAGATTAATTCAGTATTTTTTATAATTTTATTTTATCTCCTTTGTTGGGTCATTAGTCATAACTCCTTTGTTATGATTAATGTGGTTGTTTTGGGATTTAGAGTATACATCTTTAACCAATCACAGTCAAGTGACATTGTACCACTTCACACATAGTATACACAGTATCTCAATATACAAAATGTCAAGCAATATTATGCCACTTCACACATATTAATAGTATAAGAACTTTATAATAGTATACTTCCATTTCTCCCCTAACAGTCTTTATGCTATTAGTGTTATGCATTTTACTTATTCATAAATTATAAACCACACTGTACATTATATTTGTTTAAAGAATAAATTATCATTTAACAAAATCTTTTTTTTTTATTTTAGCATATTATGGGGGTACAAGTGTTAAGGTTACATATATTGCCCATGCCTCCCTCCCCCTTCAGGTAAGAGCTTCAA
Source organism: Mirza zaza (assembly GCA_008750895.1). NCBI lineage: Eukaryota > Metazoa > Chordata > Mammalia > Primates > Cheirogaleidae > Mirza > Mirza zaza. The sequence continues at coordinate 102,350 of VSMD01012443.1, read as the reverse complement.
GCATGTCCATCCCCCAAACATTGCACATCTTACTCGTTGTGGTTTGCACCAAAGAAGATGAGCAGAGATAAGTTGATTTTATTTGTATGGTATTGTCAGCAAAAGGATAAATCTGGATACTCAGCTACTCACCACCCTCACCCTTACCCCAAAGGGCTAGAGAGGTTTTAAGAGCTGGTTGGGACCACTTGAATTTGCTAATTGGCCTTACCTAAAGGAAAAAAGTAAAGGGTAGTTGTTTTACAACTTGGAACAAAGGCAAAGTTAGGCTCCCACCCATCCACAGAAACTGAGAGATTAGTGTTTTATCTTCCTTGATGGTTACATTTCAAAGATATGGCTCTCAGGTCCTTCAGAAAATCATTCCTGAGTTCTAAAACTGCCTCGAAGCTTTTTTAAAATTTAACATCTCAAAGGGGCAGAGAAAGGATTTACAATTACATGTTTTCTAAAGTAAATGCTCTAAGAAAAGGAAGGTCAGGGACCTCAAGTGAGGTAGAAACCTGTCTAAAATTCAGTGAAATGGAGTGGACCATTAGGCTGTCTTCATCAACATTTACCCTTTTGTGGGATTATATATATGAGCATGGAAGTATCTTTTTCCATGATTTCCTGCATTAGCTCACCAGATATGGAAGAGTTCTTAGGAATCTTTTTATAAAGGAGATTTTTTTCATAATTTGGATAAATTTTAATAAAAAATATAAACCAAATATTTTCCCTTATGGGAAAATTGTGTTTTTAAATAAAATGACGGTTGACTTTTAACCAAATTTAGTTCTAAAACTTTCTAAATTAATAGAGATCCTATAAAATGGCTTTAGGGGTTTGAGTACTCTCACTTTCTATTCCTCTTCAAATAAAGTCCAACAGGTGTTTGTTTGCCCTATAACTAAATACCCTGGGTCAGATCAGTGGGCTCCCCTTTCAAATGCAGTTTCTAGACAACCATCATTCTCACACTCATCCTCTGTGAATTTTCTAGCCATATTTTTGGCCTAAGCCCTTCCTACATCAAGATTCTGGGTCATCCAAGATTGTCTTATTACCATGGAGAAATTTCCTTTGTTACCCCTTAATAGTCACACCCTCTCCCAACTCTAACCTTCAGCAGCCAACAATCTGATTTTGTCACGTGGAGAATATTTTAAAAATGGTATGCACAGTATGTAACCTTTAGAGATTTTTTTCATTCAGTATAATACCTTTTAGATCTATCCACACATATTGTTTTAATCTTTCAGTTCTCAACTTTACAGAGGCTTTGATGAACTACTTTTTTCTTTCTATTCTGAAACAATTTTAAACTTACAGAAAAGTTGTAACTATAATGAAAAGAGTATTTTTCTCCAAATCATTTGAAAGTTACTTACTCATTTTGCCTATACCCAAATACTTTAGTGTGTAATTTCTTACAAATAAAAGCATCTCTTTATTTCTGTCTCACATAACCTCAATATAACCATCAAAATCAGGACATAACATTTCATTTCTACCATCTAAATTGTAGACTCCATTCAAGTTTTATCAATTGCCCCACTACTGTCCTCTTTTTAGAAAAAAGTAGTCAATCTGAGCAGGACAGGTTATAGTGCCTGGGGCCCAGTTCAAAATGAATGTGGGCCTGTTCAAAAACATCTCTAATCATCAGGGAAATGCAAATCAAAACCACAATGAGGTATCACTTATATCTAATGATAATGGCTTTTATCAAAAAGTCCCAAAATAATAAATGTTGGCACAGATGTGAAGAGATAGGAACACTCACAAACTGCTGGTGGGACTGTAAACTAGTACAAACTCTGTGGAAAGTACATTCTACTAAGTGGAGTATCACAAGAATGGAAAAACAAGCACCACATTTGCTCACATCAAATTGGTATTAACAGATCAATACTTAAGTGCACATATAGTAATAAGATTCATTGGGTGTCAGGCAGATGGAAGGGGGCAGGAGGAGGTCGGTGTATGCACACCTAATGGATGCAGTGTGCACTCCTATTTAACATATATCTCACCTAATATCTTTTAGGCTAAATGCTCATGAAGGAAGGAAAAAAGGGAGAAATCTCCATGCATTGCTTTTAGATATTCATGACTAAGTTCTTCATAACCAGCAGATACTTTACCAAGGTTTGGAAAAATATTTTTCTATATTAATAAATAGTTCAAGAAACCAAGATATAAGATTATTTTTTAAAATTAGCTTCTTCACTAGACATGTATGAGCTGATGAATGTGGTAGGCAGAATAATGCCTCATTCCACAAAGATGTCCGCATCCTAATTTCCAAAGCCTGTATATATGTTACCTTACCTGGCTAAAGGGACTTTGCAGATATGATTGTGGTTAAAAACTTTGAGATGGAAGATAATTCTGGAGCATCAGGGTAGGCTGAATCTAATTATATAACTCTATAAATGTGGAGAACCTTTCCTGGCTGTAATCAGAGAGAGATGTGACTTTGGAAGAGGAATCAGAGAGATGCAATGTTACTTGTTTTGAAGGTAAAGAAAGGGGATTACATGCTAAGGAATTGGGGCAGCTTCTAGAAGCTGTAAAATGCAAGGAAATAGATTCTCATCTAGACCCTCTAGACAGGAACAAAGCCCTGCTAATACTTTGATTTTAGCACAGTGGACTTTTGACCTACATAATTGTAAGGTAATGCATTTGTGTTGTTTTTAGGTATAGTCGATATAAAGAAAACAAAATAAAAATGCTCAAAGGATACAGTAGGTGCTAGTAAATATTTAAGGAATATTGAATATATGAATTATATGATAAGCTCTTTTCTAAGAAGAACTGCTTGTTTTCCTTTTAAGTCTTCATATTAAATTCTCAAGAATAAAAAATCCTCAAATTTTATTTCCCTTCTTTTTAATTTTAAATACTATAACATTGAAATAATTTTTAAAATTAAAATATTCATAATTCTACCACCTGAAATCATTTTTATAAAACTATTTTCTTCTATTCCTTTCTCCTTTTAGCTGCATATAGTTAACATAATTTTAATCATATAGCTTTTGAAATTATCTGTTCACTTCTTTCCTTCTAAATTGTATAACTCTTTTCTGTCTGTCTGTAACATCTTTATAATTATCATTTTAATGACTATATGAATCTCATTGAGTTAATGTACAATAATTGATCAATTCATTCTTTTGCCGAAATTTAGTTTGCTTGCAACTTTTGCAATTAAAGATAATTTTTCAATGAATGTAGTTGAGAATATAGCTTTTTGTTCTTATTATTTTGACTTCTTTCCTGAAGATGAGTTTATGAGTAAAAATAAGATTACTGAAACAACCTTCATGAATCTTTCTAGAACTTTCTTAGTGATATCTAGTAGGTTCTTCTGTTTTTATCAAGTTATTGCATGGGTTGCTTTTCACATGAAGCTAAGTGTTTGTTAACATTATAATGTTCTACATAGATATTCATTTGTGGTCAAGCCCCTTTTAACTAATACAAGAAACAATATCTAAACTTTGTCAAAAATTGTACATATTTATTTAAATAAAATCATGATTCTCAGGCAAGGAAAAAGAGAGGCAAAGAAAAGCCAGGGTTCTGACCTAAACAAACTCACAGACCATTGATAGAAACACATTCAGAGCAGGGATGATCATGGGGCCCAATTTTGTCAGTGATCTCAGAGTTAGAGCAGGAAAAGACCAGAGGAGAGGTCCAAATAATATTCCTCTCCAGTCTTTCAAAAACAATAAGGTTTTCTTTTTGTTGTACAAAACTTTAACAAAAGTCTGCTATTCCTTTAACTTACTCTCTTGATTTTTTCCTGTGTAGCATCAAATATCTGCAGTTGGGGATTTGTATTCTGTTTTTATCTCCTCATCACTATCTTTCATTAACTTTATGTAATCTTTTCTCCACCTCCAATCCTTTTATTCCTTCCTCCTGTCAAAATGTTTTAAATGACCTGGATATGTGTTCTCCTAACAACAGAAAATGCAGAACATTGCTTTTAGCATTTTAAACTCAGAAGCAATGAGAGAAGACAATTAATCCTGATAGCTATTTCCTACCAGAAAGACGTTATCATGAACTGTAATGTAAATTATGTGAATCATTAATACAGCACACATTTACATCTTACCTAATATCTTCTAGGACCAATAATACATACAAATAAAATGGAAAAAGTCTTTGCTTTCAACTAGAAGCTCAGTTTGACAATCAAGACAATAAATAAGTAACTGTATTTTAGTGGTAGCATAAAGTAGGAAGAAATCAATTCTAACCTGGACTCAAGAAAGTATTAAAGGTTTAATATTTGAACTGATTTTGAAAGTTGAATACAAATCCCCTATGTGGATAAATCAGAGAAGAGAATATAGCTAGAGGGATAGTTTATAAAAAGTCATGGATACGTGAAACAGTGTGATCAATTTCAGATGATGTAATGAAAATATATTCTTTTTAATATTCCGATTATAATGGTGTCATATATCTATACTTGTTGGTATTTTCTTCATATGCAGAACTTTTTTCCAAAACTATTTCCACTGCCTCTGAATTGAGTTCACATTCTGAAATTAGCAATATTAACCTTAACTGAATCTTTTCATACATTTCTCTGTGGTCATATTTGTTTTATTCCCACTTTTCTTCCCTCAATTCATACTGTTACCATAGGGAAATTTGTGAACACTTATCTTAGATGATCTGCTTCTTGCTCCAAATTTTGCATACATAAGAAAATAGTTACTAAGCTCCAACCTTTGGAAAACTATGGAAGATTTTTCTCATATTCAGGACATCTGTGACAATTCTTTTACTTTGAAAGGTTGGTGTATTTTGATATTACATGTGACAAAAGTCTTTTGACACTGGCAAAAAGTGGAGGTGTAGTTTGTCCCTTGGTCTGGGGAGTTTTTTTGATATCAACTCTAGGTACCAACAGAAAGAATAGTTTATAAAGAAAATTTATCAATCATATGAGCATTCTATGAAATTATTATTGTGGAATGTTTTTATTTTACTAAAACTACAAATTCAAAATAACAAATAGCACCAATAGACTGTTAATTACATTCATTTCTTCAAAATATTGATCCACATCTCTCATTATTCATCACAAATTTCTGTAGCAAAGAGAGAAAGAGCACATAAAAAAGAGAATTTTCCAGAGAAATTTTGCAATTTATCAACAGAGTAGTGTAATTAACAAACAAAAACCACTAGTAATGATATATATTCATATACCAATATTGTTAAGCACTATGTATTATTCTGGTGTATGCAATTACAAAATCACCATTTTCAGCTAATTAAATGGCAGTATTCTATTCAACTCTCACTGAATAAATATGAAAAATGAGCAAATATAAATAAATTGAATAGAAGTTGTATTCTGATATAAGAGGAGAGCTAGAAACGTCAACTTTCTTCACTCCGCTGCCTTACATTAGTGATACAATATGGCTATTTGGAGAAGACAGATAAATGCAGGAAAATTAAGTAGGGAGGAGCCGAATTCGGAGTATTTAAAAAACAGGAAACAAATGCAACTGAATGAAATAGAATTAAAGTAATGGAAAGCACAAAAATAAACATAAATAAGCAATTCAATAAAAACATAAAAATATAATACTTTTCTACTATTTTCCTTTAATAGAATTGATTTTTTCTTGTAACTGAAATGCTAAGCAAGAAAAGTGTTTTTACATAAAAACAAAACATTTAGAAATATTGCAAAAAATCAGTAGGGGGTCACCAACTGTTTAGTAGTGATTTTTCATTATTTTCTCCTGTGCCTGAGGCTTAGAAGTAAGAAGTTAATTAAATAGGACCAACTCTGCCTCCAATAGTTGTTTTCATGAAAGATGCTTGGAAAAAAAAAAATGTCTTTGTTCTGAGGGTAACATTTGAGATAGACCAGCACATGTGTGTTTTTGCGATAGTGACCAATCCATTGTTATATGTCCCCAGAGTGTGTTAGCAATTGGGCCCTGGCCCTAAGTAGATTCAGGATCCTAGCCAGGCAAGAAATTCCTTCTCTCCTCCTTAAAGTTTTTACACAACTAAAACAAGACAAAATAAGTAAGAATGCCTGAAATAGGCACAACTTCATCAGAGGGCCGCACGCATCCTGATGGGAGCGGTTAGTGGTCCTGAGGAGATATGAGACTTCACACTAGGACAGATAATGTCAGATGAGACTGATACATGCATAGAAGCATTCATTGTCTTTTTACTTTATTTTTTTTAAGTCTCAGTTTAATGAATCTACTTCCTGTTCCTCCTCTATGTTAGATGTTTAATGCAAAGGAAATTTGACATTCTAGTAATCACACCAAATGAAGATTAATGGTTAGACAAATGAAGTTTCCATAGATTTTACCTATGAGATAAATTAAGAAGTAACTAATGATGCTTTACTGTAAACTGCTGTGACAATAATTCCAGTCCACAGAACTATAAGCTTTGACTGATCTGGCGACATAAATAAATACCAGATTAGAACTACTGTTTTTCTTTTTGTCTGTCTCTTTAAAAAACAGACAAGTTGGATGAGAATGCTCGCCTTGCATGAAATATGTGTGTGAGTGTTGTGCAGGGCTGAGAAGGACAGGGGTAGAAAAGGGAATGCTATACAAATCCAGAACTAAAGCCATCGATCTACGTAATCATATTGGCTGCTTCTCCCTGCCCCATTCCCATCTCTACTCCCATGGCCCCTATACCAGGTATGTGTAGTGTGCATTAGTAAGTGCACATCTAGTATTTGTTAATGTTTTTCAAAGATATTTGACTCTCATCAACTTGGGGAACATGGATGACTGAACCCCTTGATCTCCTGATTTTAGCCAATAAGTTGAGTGGAATGATGTGACAGGGAAAATCCTTCCAGCTTTCTTAACCTCTAGCACAGCTAGCAATATTCAAAATGATGGCTGCTTCATTAGACTAGGTTGTTGAGTGACTTTGGTGAGCAGATTCCCCTTGATAACAGAGAGAAACTATAACTCAGAAATCAGCCTTTGTGATTCTCAGCACCCAGATTTGAGGATTGTTTGTTATTATAGTGTATCTGCTCTTTTGACCAATACAATTGGCCCATGCTCATCTGTTTAGGGACATCTTCATCAAACATCGAAGAGACAGAAATATAGATGAACATTATTTTCCCTTAGCCTATGGTTTTATAAATTGTTTGAGATAAATAGTTCATCTTTAGTTTGTAGGCTATATACTAACTGTGAAAATTCTAAGCTTTAAGAAATAATATTTTTCTTGACTTACAAAGCACTATGTGCCAGGCACTGTTCTTATCAAATTACTCGTATTAACTCACTTAATCCTCTTATTTTGAAAGTGAGGAGATTTGGGTACAGAGGTTAAGAAACTTCTCCAAAGTTTCCCAACCAGTAGAATTTCCTTTTGGTAGTATCAATATGCCTCTCACACCATCACCTTATCCTCAATACACAAGGGTTGTGTCTCCTCTTAATGAATAACATTGGGGCTTCTCACATAAGCAAATGATAATTTTTATACTTAAAAGAAGCAGTGCCAATTTCAGCTGCTATTGATTTTTAGAGTCTCCCATTACAATGTACTCTATTTTTAACTGTATAGTTTTCCATGGGCGTGTCCTCCCTATTTGACATGTCACTGAGAGAATAAATTCAGAAGCTGATATTCTGATGGTGATGTGAAATACAGAACTTTATTCCTGGAATGCTAAAACTTCAATAATTTTTGTTTGGATCAGATTTATGTTGTTTTGCAAAACTGGAGAATTGCCTGTCAAAATGAGATTTGGCCAATTTTTCATCATTTAATCCAAACGTGATGCAATTTCTCCTTCAATGTCTAACCAAGAAGAAGGAGGTGAAAAAAAATCAGCTATTAGTTGAAATTTAGACAGCAAAGAGAGGCTTGTATTATCTTCCTCCTTTGTAGCAATAGTTGGAAAGCTTTTGAAAAGAGAAATGTTTGTCTTTTGATGATATAGCTACAGATATACTTTGAGCTAGGCACAAGGACCAATTCCTAGTTACAAACGAAGTATATATTAAGTTCTAGGCATTTAAGATTGTGGATACCATGCTTTTGTGTATTTATATTCATGTGTGTTCTAAGCTTAATACAAAAGGTTTTATAAGCATCCAGAACCACTCAAACTTTTGCGTCTTTATGTATATATTTTAAAAGAATGATACTATCATATTACTCTAGTGTTTTTTTTGATGATCAGTTAAAAGAAGTTATAAAACTATTCTGTAATTACTAAAGGACAATACAAAGGTAATGGTTATTACTTTTAAAAATTTTATATTATTATTTTCTGTGACCCTGATGTTCATCACATTGTTATAATCTGTTGCTGATGAATATAACATGATAGGAAGCCTAAAGAGTTCTTGAAGGAAAGAGAGTACTATTCTTCTTTGTATAAAAATAACACTTTTTATACCGCGTATAAGGGAATATCAAATATTTTATTCTTTAATGTACATGCCATCTACTAAGACATTCTGCAGTTAGTCTCTTAGCATAATGAATTTTGTCTTTCAAAAGTATTCAGTGAATGATAAGAATCACTGAAGCAATTAATAACACACTAAACCAGAGAAAAACTACAAAGAGGACAAAACTAGAATATTCAATAAATAACAATCAGTAAATTTAAGATTTGAGAAAAATGGAAAAATTGAATATGAATACAACAAAAGAGAAAAGACATTATTATTATTAGAAAACAAAAATAATTTGCTAGTGAATGAAAAATTTCTCAGGTTTCAATGTCATAGAAAATTATTTACTAATAATAGAAACTAGATTAAAGATAGTAGCATCTGAGCATTACCTAAAAATAAATGTGTCTTTAAAGATTTCTTTTAATATAAGATAATAAGCACAATACACTTAGGGACTTAATCCTTTCTGTAACAGAAACACACCACCTTACAATGAACTTATTTTATTAGTAAATATCTCTATGTTTATTTCTCCCATGTTGTTGCAAATGGCAGGATTTTCTTGATATTATGTTCAGTGAAATAAGCCAGTTACAGAAGGACAAACTTGATCACACTTTCATGATGTATCTAAAATAGTCAAGCTCATACAAGCAAGGAGTAAAATGGTGGTCACCAAGGTCTGGCAAAGGGGAATTGGGAGTTGTTCAATGAGTGTAATGTTTGAATCATACAACATGAATAAGTTCTAGAGTTCTGCTGTAAAACATAGTGCCTATAGTTAACAATACCATATTGTACACTGAAAAATTTAAGAGGATAGATCCTATCTGGTAAGTGTTCTTATCACAAAATAAAAATGTTGGGAGTACAGGAAGAAAAGAGTGTGAGCTAGCTATCTGGTCTCTTATTATAAATGCACTCATTCTATTTATGAAGGCTCCATCCTTAGGACCTAATCACCTCCTAAAAGCCCCACCTCTAAACTCCATCACATTGGAGATTAGATTTTAACATATGAAGTTTGTTGGGACACAAACATTCAGCCACAGTAATCAGCCACATAGCACACAGTAATCAGAACAATGTGCAATTTATGTAAAGATAGACATAGATCAATGGAATTTGAGAGACCAGAAGGAACTCCCACTGTATACAAACAACTGATTTTTGACAAAAATACAGACTTTGCTGAGGGGCTGAGTGTGCATATCGGGGCATATGTTCACCAATAAACCTGGTTTTTGTCAACTCTACCTTGACTTTCACTTCCTCTTTGCATAGAGCCTCAAGATTAGTCAGAGATGAGAGTGGAGGGCCTTCTCATGTCTTTTTTAAGAAGGAGAGAACATTGTCCCCATGCATATGCCATTTTAGATTCCCAGTAATATTACTAACTTTTTCAAAGCCCTATGGACATCTCATTTACAGTTTTTCCTTTTAAGTATTTTTGTCTATACTATTGATTGCCAGAACTCTTATCCACTGCTTTAGGAAAGCATAAAGTTAAACAATTGCCTGTAATTTTTTTTGACAGCCTCTCCCCCCAGGTAAAGACTGTTCATATTGGGTTCACATTCAGTATGGATGGCTTTGGAAGTGGGATCTTCCAGAGAATCTCCAGGTAAGTCAGATAATGACAAGTCTTTGGTAATGAGTCTTTAAAAGAGCTCTAAACCCTTCCACTCTCCCCAGTGGCTGCCTTATTGTTGGTTTTTACTGCAAATGTGGGCTTTTATTTTTCAAGGCTATCACAGAGTTGGAGAAAAAGCAATGGGAATAGAGAAAGCTAAAAGGCCACAAAAGCTAGAACTTCTTACTAAGATTTGGCTACTTTCCTTGAATAAATGCTCCCTGATTTCTACGAGCCTTTAGTTAATTTCTAGAGTTCTGAAATAGTTGGATTTGGAGATTTTTTTTATTTATTTGTTTCATTTTCTGGTCAGTTTTCTTATTGCTTTAATGGAATGAATATTCATTTATTTTTTTCTCAAGATAAATTCAAAAAGTTTATTGCACCAAATTCCACAGAATAATGGATCAAAATAATACACGAACATGTTTTTAAAGAAATTTCCTATATAACATTGGTATCTATTCAACTGATCAAAAATATAAAGTCCTGTCAATGTCTCTTAAAGAAATTTCAAAGAATAACAGATACCAGAATTTACAGAAAGAATTTTTAGAGGTCTCATTTTGACCCCACATTTTCTTCCAATATTTCATGCCTTTTTTCCCTCTCCATCTCCTCTCCCTGCTTCACTTCCTCTATTTTTCTTCCTTTTCATTTTAAAATGTGTTCCATTATTTCAGCCAGATTATACCTAATAACACCAATACTCATATTTTTTTTTTGTTTATCTGCCTATTCTGCCTCCCCTTTCCAGAGCACTGCCGTGAAAAACCCAAATCTAGATTTTACTGTTACCATGAAGATGTCATTGCAGATTCCAGTGGGCTCTCAGTTCAGCCAGAAAAATCTGTTTACTTTTCCTTGACTGCATTCTCTTCCAATCATCTTGGTTTAGATGTTTTCCCAAATTTTTACCACTCTTCTAAATATTTGTAGCTACTTTCCTGTCCATTTGAGCATTTTTCTACATTTTTTTAGAGAAAATGGAAACCACTATATGGAAAATTTTATAAGATTCCTGTACTTCATTCCCCTTCAGGCAAGAATTTATCCTTGTCTATTAATACACATAACCCATTTTGCTCATTTCCATGCACAAGCCATAACTTGTCCCTTTACAAATCCAAAGCCAATTCTTTTTCCTGTGTTGTAAATCTCAAGATCTTCTGTGGCAAGAGAGGTAGGATAAAGACACAAAAAGTGAATGTGGGAAACTGATTAGGAACTAGTATTTCATTTTGGAAAATGGTTCTGGGTGACCTCCAAATCTGCATATATTTGGCGGAGTATAATATGGCAGAAAGAATCAATCAGCAGTTATTCTAACAGTCTATTTGTATTATTGTTGTTGGAGGGCAGTGGGGTAGGTAATATGTGAAATAGTATGCTGCCACTCTCTCATCCTCTCTCCATTATCTCCTTTTCTTCTTTGAAACCTTCTAATGACTATAAATGCCCCTAAACCAGTTTCAAACTTTTCATGTTGGTGTTTGATCTTATGCAGCTGTTAGTCCCTACTTATATTTCCTCACTGCTATTGTTTGAATATGTCTCTTAAATTTCATATGTTGAGGACTTAATCCTGATGGGAGATGGGGCCTTTAAGATGTGATTGGTCCAGGAAGGCTCTGTCCTCATGAATGGATTAACACTGTTATCATGGAAGTGGGATCTTGGTAAACTGTGAACTTGGCCTTCTTGCTCTGTCTGGAATGCTTACTTGCCATGTGATGCCCTTCCATCATGGGCTAACACAGGAAGAAGGCCCTTACAGGATGCTAGCACCATGCCTTCAACTTCCAACCTCTAGAACTATGAGCCAGATAAACTTCTATTCTGTACAAATTATCTAGACTGTGGCATTCTATTGTAGCAACAGAAATTGCACTAGGACTCCCACTTACATATCTTTTCTCATTTTATTGTCTTTTTATCCTGTGAAACAGAAATTTTTAGTTAATTTAGTGATTTTTTTTTTTTTTTGAGATAGAGTCTCGCTTTAATGCCCAGGCTAGAGTGAGTGCCATGGCGTCAGCCTAGCTCACAGCAACCTCAAACGCCTGGGCTCAAGCGATCCTGCTGCCTCAGCCTCCCGAGTAGCTGGGACTACAGGCATGCGCCACCATGCCCGGCTAATTTTTTCTATATATATTAGTTGGCCAATTAATTTCTTTCTATTTATAGTAGAGACGGGGTCTCGCTCTTGCTCAAGCTGGTTTCGAACTCCTGACCTCGAGCAATCCGCCCGCCTCGGCCTCCCAGAGTGCTAGGATTACAGGCATGAGCTACCGTGCCTGGCCAATTTAGTGATTATTACATTAAGATTTTCCATCCATAAAAAAATGAGTCCTTACAATGTATTTTGTTGATATTATTGAGTTGTGAATGTGTAATGAGTGATGAGCTTTAAGGCTTCTGAATTAATCCAATTGTTTTTCTACAAAACTATTGTAGATAACTAAATCTGAAGAAATCAAAACATGAAAGTTGAATCATAAAACATCATTTTGTTTTGATGATCTTCTATTGTAGGTATCTACCTCAGCATATCAATAAAAGGACAATTTTGTGTAGTGAAACAAAGGAGCTCATTATTAGGATATAAAAACCAATGACATTAAAAGCAGCATTAATGCTCAGCAGACTAAAGCCAAATAATTCAGTATTATGAAATGGTTATGTTGAAGTCTTACTAGATTGTGATGGTTAAGTGTATAAATCATAGCTAAAATGATTCCCCATGTATGAGGTAAAAATTGAAAACAATTTTAAAATACAGAGAACTCAACCCAAAAGGTAGAGAATATATCCTTCCTTATTAGAGTACTAAAAAAAAGCAAATGAAATGAAGGAAATTGTCCAGCCAAGGGGATCAGCTGGACTGAGGGCAAAGGAAAGTAGACCAAACAAAAAACTGTTCCTCAAAAAGAGTTAGTCATTCTCTGAAAAACACAAATCTAGTCTTAATTCCTATTCAGAAAAGCAATTGCACCCCTATTATAATAGGATAAGCAATACAGATGGGTCTCTGGTTGCTCATTTTCTATGAATATATCTGTAGTTGTGTAACACTGGGGACATGCAATGGTAATTGGTAGGAGAAGGTACTTAATAGACCATAGCATACACCAGTGCCAGTAAAACTGGGCTACAAATACCAACAGCGTCATTTACTAACAATGTCACCTTGGGCATGTCACTTACTGTTTTCTGTTCTGTGATCCATAAACTGGTGATAATAATAGTTCTTACCTCATAGAATTACTTTTAGCATTAAAGTGAGATAATTTATGCAAAGCATCTAGTACATGGTAAGTAGCTTTTATATAAGTATTAGCTAGCTATTATTTTATATAAGCTAATACTTATATAAGTATTAGCTAGCTATTATTTTATTATATATAAATACAGAGGGACTAATAAAATATAAATCTTGATGTGCTTCTCAAATATTTATTTATTTATAAAATGATTTTTCTTTCCACCATCTGGTAAGATTTCTGGATTTCCCAGAGTTGAGATTCTTGATTAACCTATTGGAACAATCCCATCAATGTATTTATTGTAAGCTCCCTCCCTCCTTACCAGGATAAACTCTTTCAGGATAAATGATTTTTATGGATTATCACTCAGTTACCTTCATGCATTCACTTTTATCCCTGGCATGGTGTCAGTTGTTTTTTTGTGGGCCAGGAGAGTAACAGGTTTAGCATTCTGGTATGAATTTCTTCTATGCCTGCTTCTCGTTCAGTTCCTTCATCTTTTGGCCCCCTATCAATGAAAAGATCTAGTTGTCTCAGATCCTACCAACTGAGACCATTTCTTCCAATTATCTGTGTATAGGGTGATCTTATTATATTATAATTCTTACAATCTTAAAGGCTTTCTGTGGCAAACAAAAGATTTGAAACTCTTTTGAACACAGGAATCATTTAAGATGCTTTAGCACAGGAATGAAATAGAACTTTAGCAAACTCAGATGAGTTGAATGTACCAGAAGCAGGAATACCCATTTGAAAGCTGTTTTAATAATCCAAAGAGTAACTTTAGGAGGATAACAGCCAGACATGGAAAGGATATACACATCAAAGAAATTTCAAAATATCTTTTATGGAGTAATAATTTTGCAAAAAATATCTTCTAGCATCACCCTTATTCAGTGGTCAGTAAATGTGTAGCATAATAGAATGTAGGAATAGAATAAAATTACTTCAAAAAGGAGAAATCTAGTAGTTTTCTTTAAAGTCTTATCTACTACTTACTTAATTTTATTTAAAAAATTAAAGTTTCCCTAAGCAAAATATTAGTATTGCTTATATCACAGAATGTTTTTTCATTTATTTTTTTAACTGTAAAATGTACTCTGATAGCATTCATTTAAAAATTTATGTTTATAATATTTTCAAAGTACATGTAAAAACAAAGACTGCAAGTTAGTCCCAGAAGTTCTAATTACAATTCATTTTAGGCAAAATTCCTAGTATACAATTAAACATAGAAATGAATATACTGTGTAAATATATATCTCCTGGGTCCTCAAGGAAGAAGGGTTACAAATATAGCTCCCCATCTGAGAGAAGATGGATTACATAAATGTACTTAACTTTTAAAGATATCTATAATTTAGACACATAATTTATGTTTCATATACTTAAGATAAAGAATGGTTTCCTTCTTAGACAATTCATTCTTCAATGTATTATAGATACAATATATATCATATATCATTAAGATTATCAGATAATCTTAATATAGTTTGCACAAGTAAAGTTAGGCAAATGAGTTCTCTTACCAAAATTTTTGAATCATATTATCCAACCTCTTTAGACGATCTTGTTTGGGATAGAGGAGAGTTAGACAAAACTGGTTTCAGACAAAATTGGTTTCAAAGCAAACTGGATTCTGCCAAAATTGGCTGGGAAATTTGTGTTAAATTTAACCTCTTCAACAGTTTCCCATTACTCTAGATAGACTCATGACCTCTAAGGTTCTTTGCAGTCAAACTCTTGACCCTTCAGCAGCCTGATTACTGCCCAAGATTAGCATGCACCCTCTACTCACTGTGTCTCTCTTGTATTGTAGTTGCTTCATATTATTTCAATAACACAAAAAATGGTAAAATAAAATAAAATAGTGCTAAAATACATTTTTAAATTGGGTCTTACTCTTATTTTAGACACCTTGTTTCATTCCCTGCAATATGGTAACTATCAATATCATTTTTTTGTTTTGTTCATCCTTTATATAAATGAAAATAAATTATACACAGATTTTTTTGTTGGTTTTCTTTCTTCGCACTGGTCAATTTTCATAACAGAATTATTAATCTACTTCATTCTTAAAAAACTGATATATCACTTTTTGGTGATCAGTAATTTGTTCAATTGGCCTCAAATGGACATTCAGATTGTTTTTATTTTTATTATTATTACTAATAATACTAAAATCACATATATTTGTATATACATATAAGTATATTGGTTTTAGGTGAGTTCTTAGATCTGTAATTTCTCAGTAAAAACTTAAAAAATGATTTTTCATAGAGTGTTTTACATCATTCTCTAGTGAAATTTTATTTCCACATATCTTCTAAAGCTGTGTGTCACAAAAATGTTAATTTTTTTCCCTCTACAATACCAACATTATGCTCTTATTCACAAGAACTTTGAGATTAGTCAGGAAGATTGACAATAAATAAATGAATGATGAATAAAATCATGCCAGGCAGTAATTGTGCTTTAGAAAAAACACAGAAGGAAATAAAAAGTGACAAGGATGCTAATGTGGCCATGATAATCTCAGGATATGTACATAATAGGACTGTATCTGAGGAGGGACCATATGAGCAGAAACTAAGAGATTTGGGTACCTGCTATGTGGATATCCAGAAGAAATATGTTCTATTGGAGGCACTGAAATTCAAATGCCTTGAGTTGGGAGGGTATTTGGAATATTTAAAGGAAACAGGAGTCATAAGATGAAAGGAGGGAGCAAGGACATGTGTGATGTGTGTTAGAAATTGATATTGACAGGAAGCTCTGAGTCAATTCACAAATGTTTTTTTTTAATAATATGAGCTGTTTGTCTGTAAAATGCATTGCAAATAATTGTCCTTTGCCTTGTGATTATTTTTCACAATTTTGCTATTCAGAAGTATACAATTTTTGCATAATCAGTCATGGTTTTACTATCTGTTTATGGCTTCGGGGATTTCATTCCAAGAATATTAAATTCTCTTCCTTTTTTTTTACTTTTATTACTTTCATGGCTACTCTATTTCATATTTAAACTTATGCAACACCTGAGATATATTTTGGCTCACAAAGTGGGGTAAACATGCAGTTTATGTTTTCTCACATGGCTAACCAGTTGTCCCAAAGGAAAAAATTATATACATACACACAAACGCGCGCGCGCACACACACACGCACACTTATATATGTATATATATTTAGTAAACAAACTTTCGACCACTAATTGATGAGACATCTTTATTACATATTAAATTCCTTTGAAATATTTCACTGGGCTCTATTCACTTAATTGAAATACAATACAACAAGAATAAGTGTTTAAACTATTGCAATGTATTATTATATGTAAATGATGAGCTTCTCAAGTATCATCTTTCTTTTTTAGAATTTTTCGTCTTTTCCACATTATTTTTCCAAGTTATCTTTACAATGATCATATGTAGTTTTAAAATAGTTGGCATTTTTTAGTGGTTTAGCCATTTAACTGTATATTTACTTTAAGAACAAGTTCTTGATTTTTATTATTAATTATACTGTACCTCTGTATGCTTTTGTGAATTTAATTTTCCTTTATAAAATTATTTGTTTTGCTTTGCTTAGTTTCACACTGTCATGTTTTAACTATCTCTTTGAATTTAATACATATCATTATTAAATACATAATATTCATTTTCTTGTTTGATAACTTAAATATTAATGCTATGAAATCAATTTGAAGATCTATTAAGAATACTTTTCCTATCCAAAACTGAACCATCTGACAAATGATTTTTCTAAAACCTCCTCTACATTAATGCTTTCTTATGTTTACAAGTTTTAATCTATACATGTTTTCCCTCTTGTATTAGGGATTGTGAAAAACATTTCCTTTTCTTTCACAAGTTTATTCAAAGCAGAATACAATTAGTAAAGCCTTTTTTTTGTTGTGAAGAAGAAAAGAATATGGCTTTAACTTATTCAATTACCATGATTATCAATTTATCTTAAATATTAATATCTGCTGGTTCTTCAATCAACTCTCAAATGAACATTGGGAGTTAATTTGTTCTCCTCAGTGGAAAAAGAAATTTCTCAGAACCCAGAAAGCATAATTTTAATAAGCAAAATCAGTGATATAATTAATGTTATACTTTGCCATTTGATATCCACACAAAT
Source organism: Mirza zaza (assembly GCA_008750895.1). NCBI lineage: Eukaryota > Metazoa > Chordata > Mammalia > Primates > Cheirogaleidae > Mirza > Mirza zaza. The sequence continues at coordinate 84,855 of VSMD01012443.1, read as the reverse complement.
GTGATTCTTTAACTTTTTATTTTGAAAAAAATCAGATTCACTGGAAATTGCAAAAATAGTATAGAGAAGTTCCATGTACCTTTCACCTAGTTTACTGCACTGGTTATACTTTACAAACAAAAAATATAGGCCAGGGGTGGTGGCTGACGCCTGTAATCCTAGCACTCTGGGAGTGGAAGGATCCCTTGAGCTCAGGAGCTCAAGACCAGCCGAGCAAGAGTGAGACACTATCTTATTAAAATAGAAAAAATTAGCCAAGCAACTAAAAATAGAAACAAAAAAATTAGCCAGGCGGGTGGCGAGCATGTGTAGTCCTAGCTACTCACGAGGCTGAGGCAGGAGGATTGCTTGGGCCCAGGAGTTTGAGGTTGTTGTGAGCTAGGCTGATGCCACGGCACCCTAGCCTGGGCAACAGAGTGAGACTCCATCTCACAAAAAGAAAGAAAGAAAGAAAGAAAAGAAAAGAATATCTCATCTAGAAATAATTTTCTTAATAATAATAATGATAGTAAATGATATTCTTCTACTTATACTCTTCCCTCATTTGTATACATCCCAAATGATTTTGTGCCATTTTAATGTTTGGATTAAAATAGAAAAACTAGTTCCTCTAGACTTGATTTTTCAATAACATTCTTTATTGTTATTCTATTTTTCTTTTCTCCTCTCTCCCTCTCTCTCTTAGAAACATACTCCTACACATATAAAATAGGTCTTTTTCCCTGGAGTGTGGAGTTTTTACACACATGATTTGATCTAATTTTAATTTATAATCTTACATTTCAGAGGAATTAAGTATATCCTACCTTTTCTTCCCTTCTAAGTTGTATAACTGAAAAGCTTTTTTAAAAATAGCAAACAATTATCCACCTAGTCTTGAATAGTGGAGATGGATAATATAGCAATGTGATTTAAAAATTGATCTTAGCTCTACTCAGCTGAGCATAAAAGAAAATATATGACCTGCTGAAGAGACATAGTAAGCCTGCAGCATATAGTACATCACTGCCAAAGCTAGAAAAGGTTTTAAAAGACCTTTCTGCTAACGATGTAGTTTGCTATCTGCTGTATAATCCTCGCCAGACTTTTTCTTGACCTTGAAAAAACTAAAAGCATAATCAATGATCATCTAATAGCAGTTGTTCAGGCACTGTATATGGTGTGCATTTTCTGCTGAACCACAGATGATGTTTACCTCATCTGAAGAAAGCATACTGTCAGACAGTTAGTAAACAAAGATTTGTCTCTCTGAAAATGCCACAGACTGTAAATACCAAACTGCCCAACCATGGCTATTTTAGAGTCCATTCACATCAAAACCGCCATCACACCCTAACTGCAAATTTAACCTCTTTGTGATTTGCAACCATTCATAGGATTATGGTTTTTGAAAAAAATATATCATTTATGATTTGCCAATGGAGGTATTTAACACTATATCCAAAAACTGTGTATGATTGCCAAAAACATTATTCTGAAGCAAAAATACCAATTTTTATGAGCAGAATATTTATATGTATATTGATGATTAAGATATGCATGGCATCATGGAATCAGACAACTAGGAAAGTAAATCCAAAAGGTTACCTGATCTAAGTATCTATTTTCCAGCTGAGTGGCTGTGAAATATACAAAATGAAGAAAATATTTAATGGTGATATTTATTCACTGAGTCAACAAACTCTTATTGAAAATGCCTATTATATACTAGGCAGTGTATTAGGTTTCAGAAATATAAAAGAAGACCTATACCCTGCTCTCAAAGACTTCATAATCTAGGAAAGAATGCAGGGCACAGGTGTAATCAGAGTCAATTATTTCTGCACTCTGGGATAAATTTTTCAACTACTGCTCATCTAAATAGATGATTTTTATCATAAGAAAACTAGATATGTTGCTAAAAATTAACTAATATTGCAGGAAAAAGTAAACGACAATGGAGGTCAGAAAGACTTCTGAATTATAGGCAATTGGCATAATGCAAAGCAGCCTCTAAAGGAAGACAAGCTTTCATAAGCATTGTAAAGATCTTTCCAATAGAAAAATTGCAACAGAAATAGCTAAAATTCTTGAGATACATTTGGTGAATAATTTTATATACAGAGTAAGCTTTGCTAAATTGCAACCAGAAAGTGAGAATTCACAAAAATAAGTGTAAATGCTAAAATACACAGAGATGTTTGTTATAACACAGATTAGGTCATGTTGTGATTGGTCATGAGCCATAGAAAATAAAGTGTCAACAGAGAACCAGGTAAATGACACAAGGCAAAGAAGGCCTTAATGGGGCCATAACACTGGTTTGTCCTTTGGTTAAGGCTTCACCAATATATTAACTGAGAGGTATTGAATGTTTATTTTGAATAAATATCCTTAACCCATACATAATGTTTACATTTTTACATTTTTTTTTTTTACTGAAAATTTAGCTATAATCATTAAAGCATTATGTCCTCAGGCAAAGCTTAAAAATGAAGGTGGGGAGGGGAAGAGTAGGATAGGCAGAACTCAGCCTGCCTCAGCACTTACCCCTCCATCCATGAGGCAAGTTTCTAATAATCAGGTTTTGTTGGACATTATGTGTTCAGCAATAAACTGTTTTTTTTTTGTTTGTTTGTTTGTTTTCATGCAGCAGTGGGGAATAAGAACACAAGAGGATGAATCTCTGATATGGTGGATCCAACTAAAACTTAAGCTAACTTTCTGGTGCACAGGTTAGGCAGACTAGAAGAACAGGCTCTCTCCTCCATAATTATTTGCTAGGCTTTAAAAAAAAAAATTATAGATGTAGCACATACAAATACACATACATCGTTATATAAATTATGACGTTATAGCTGTTTTTAAAAGCAGAGGATACTTTACCTGGCACATAAAGAGGAAGGAAATGAAATGGTATGCAGAAGTCAAAAACTAAATAAATCTTTAGGGAATTATTTCAAAAGTAGGCTACAAAAGAGGAGAACAGTGGAAATCATTTCCTGGGTTGAGCAATTCTAAAGATCAGGATGTTAGGTCTGGCGAAGGGTAAACAGGTAGCAAGGAAGTGGCTAAGGGCAGAGAACAGAAACCGAATTGTAGCTAGGAACCAAAGTGTGGTTAGGAACTGTTCTCTGGTGGGAACATAAATAGCAAAAAGTTCCTAGTAACCTTTAACTGACCTAGAGCTCATTACCATCTACTTAGCATGGCATGGGTGGAGCTTCCTGAAGAATCCCAGAGAAGAGGCATACACAGAAAGGGAAACTGTTACATAACCAACCTGTTATGTAACTTGTCATGTGATCCGTTACATAACCCCAACCTGTCAATCACCCAAAAAGGCGGGAAATGACAAAAAATTCTGCCAGGCCAAAGGCAGAACAAACTAGTGAACATATAAAAGATAACGGGGTCTGCTCAGACTTTGGTGTCTTTTTCCACTCACCGAGACTGACCCTTTCCACTCTCATCTGGAATGTGTTTTCACTTTGCGTGGCTTCCTTCTTTACTTTCATTCTTTCTTTCATGTGATAAACTGTTTGTATAAAATTGCTCTATGTCTGTGATCACTCCCTCATTGGCTCTACTTGGTACCAGTACTTATTCTTGACACTGGGAACCAGGAAACCAGGGAACAAACATCCAGATAAATCTAATAAGGAGACTGTAAGACTTTCTTTTTTCCCCAAATGTTTTCTTCTTCATAGCAGCTAGCTAAAGGAAAGATTGCAATAGATGATGACAACAACTAGAGCTGTTTAGAGTCCACAGCAACTTTGCATACTTTAACAATAAAATATTGAAAGATGCATTTTTATTAAAAAGCTTTAAAGGGAAAACGGAAATGACTGAATCCCTTGATAGATAATATATAGAATAAATAAGATACCAAGTCATACCAAAATATAAAATGTGGCTATGGATTAAATCATAAAGGAAATATTTTATAATGCTTTTATCCATTGTTTTAATATAGTTAAGTAGATACTACATCTATTTTCTTTGTTCCTCATTGGCCATGCCTAGTCAATTTTTCTTGCTCTTATCTCCATTATTTCTTAATTGCTGATGTAATATTCATAATTCTAAATGAATTATCACTTTATGGTTTTAATAAAATATATTTCTTTCTGTTCTCGGTCTCTTTGTACTCTATGTATTCTACAAATTTCCCAGATCGATGTTGTTAAATTCAGCTTTGTATGCACCATTCTACTTCTCAAAATTATTTTCATTGTTTAATTTCCTATAATAATATTCAAAAACTGACCCAACTTACCTTTCCAACTTTATTAGTTAATGATTTCCTCCCATCCATTTGTTTTACTCATCATCTCCAAAATGTTCCCCGCCTTTCCCAGCTATATGATTGTCTATATTTTCATAAAACTCTTATAGTTTATATTAGCAATAAATATAACCACCTCATTTCAGCTCTACAGGTTTATCATTCCATGACTTGAATTATTCAAACAAGTTGCAAGATTGATTACTTAAATGATGTATCAATAGTTTTTATTTCTTGAAAAGTTCTTGATGGTAAACAATTCAAAAAAAGAAAACAGTTTTTCCAGTGTTCCTGTTTTCACATCTGTTTTTGCTTTTCTTATTAGGAGAGGAAAACAGCAATTTTTAACTGAACATGATCCTAACCATTTGGAGATCTGGATTCTCATCAGATCATAATATTGGCTCCACTGCATTGGAAAAGAAAAAAAAATCTCATTATTACATTTTCTTAAAAATAGAAAAATTCATTTATTCATGCAAAATAATGTAGTAAAACTCACTTATTCTATATCAAGTTGGGAGATAGGAGCAGTGAGAGAAAATATAGTCCATTGTATCTACAAAGTTCTTCCAGGTTAAAAGGGACAATGGCATATCAACAGATGAATGAAGTATAGTAGATGTATGATATTATAGACATATGGCTAGAATACTGTGAAACACCAAGAAGGAAGTAAATAACACTGCCTAGTAAAGATATTGTGCTTATGCTTATCATTATTTATCTTATCCACAGATAAACTTAAAAGATTTGCAAATAACATCTGCAAATTTGTTAATTATGAATTTTACTTTATACATATGTTTGGAAACAAAAGAGAAAATCCTCAAGTCCTTTCCTCTGAATAAATTAACCTTACCTAGAGAGAGTTTAATTTGGGGGTTACACAATATTTTTAAATAGCATAATACCTCTAGTATTTATTATATCAAATACAAAGGTGAAGTAAATCAGACTTTATAAAATGCATGGTATTTATACTGACTCATTTTTATCTGGCTTCCTCTAGCTTTATTTTTTCAAAGGAAGAAATTTAAGACACTAATAATGGTGGGCCTATTTACTGGAATTAAAATTCTGGTCAAAACCTTTAAGTACTCATGGCAACTTGAGAAATGAACAATTATAGTTTCCCCTAAAACTCTTCTTCATATAATATTGTACTGATACTATATTTTGTGTCAATGTGTCATAATCAAGACCTCATTAAAATTAGATTATAGAATTAAAGGTATATGCAGCTATATATTTTCATAAGTTTTAACTAATTTTTTATAATTTTTTAAATAAATTTTACAATGATATTGTGCTGCATGTTCAACAAGGCAAGACAAACTTTATAGATTGCAATTTTACAGCATGCGGAATTAAGAGACAAAGAAAATAATTTCATCAAACTTACAGTTATGAATGCATAGCTTAAAAATACATGGCTCATTTTTAGAAGTTTTTCTTACAAGTTCGATGTCCTTGGAACATGTATCAGGATGTTTCATATCCTGACTAATATATAATACATGTGAGTAAGCTGTATCTTGGAACCAAACCACTGCTCTTCTACCTCTATTTGGATAATTGATTTTCTCCTTATATTCTTAATATGATAATTTACATTGGTTGATTTTTTAAATATTAAAGTAACCTTACATTCCTAGAGAAAACCCAATTTATTCATGATATATACTTCTTTTATACATCATTGAATTCAATTTGCTAATATATATTTTATATATATATATATATACACGCAGTATTTTTGCATAAGATATTTTGCACTATATTCATGAGAGTAATTCACCTAAAATTTTTCTTACTGGAAATGTACTTGTTAGGTTTTTGTATCAATATTATGCATTGGAAAGGTATTACATCTGTATTTTCTGAAATCATTATAAATTTAAAAATATTTTTTAAATATAAATATTTTATATATTTTATTGTTGAAGCTATACTTATATAAAGTTTCCTTTTGGAAAAAGTTTTTATTTTTGTACTCAGTCACTTTAACAGATGTTGGACTATTTAGATTTCTATTTCTTCTTGTGTTAATTTGAATAAGCTTAATTCTAGAAAATTGTACACTTCTAAGTCGACAAATTTACTGTCATAAAGATTTTCATATTTTTGCTTTATCTTTTTAATGTCTATAACATTTTTATAATTATCCTCTTTTAAATTCATGATTCTTCAATTTATACCTTCTCTCCTTTTTCATCACTGTTTCTAGTCCTACATTAAAGTATTAACCTTTGTATAGAGCCATCATTTTAAGAAAAAGAAATTCTTAAATTTTTTATGTTATATTTATCTTAGTTTTAGATTACCCAGATCCTCATACAAGGCTTCAGGTGTTAGTAGTTTATTTAAAAGATGAAATAACCACCGGTAGCAAGTGAAAAAGTAAAAACCTAGCATTCCATTTATGTGTGCTTCGCAAACTGCCAGTACTATATTTTCCATCCACGGTTGGTTGGAAAAAATCCTCCTATAAATGGACCTGCACAGTTCAAACCTATATTACTCTAGGGTCAACTATATATGTCAATCCATATAAAAGCAAACCTAATACATATTTAAACTTGTGTTACTGTTTGGTTTTTCTCTGTCCTTTGGGGGTTTTAGGTCTTTTGCTCACATCCAGATACGTAACTGTACTGAATTGAAATGTATGGTAGGTTATCATAAGTAATACAATGGGGCAGCTATAATCTTCTGAGTTTTCCTATCCTCCTCTCAATGTAACCCAAAGAAATATTAGTGTCCTATAACTGTGCAGTGGAACATGGCATGCCAAATCCCAAATCCCAGAGCTTCAGCTAAGCAAGCCATCTGATAGCTGTCACTGTCATCAATGTGGGGGTCATTTATTCTATTTTTCCCATCTGTCAGAATTCTATATTAATTATTTGGTTTCTTGGGATCGTATTTGTTCTTATAATACCCAAGTTAGCTAAAATTCTTAATATTCCTCAAACTAACCTTCCTTAGAATCATATCTCACTTGCATTTATTGTATTGTCCCCCTTTCTTCTCTGAGGTTGAAAATGTGCATTGTTATTAATATAAGACCAGGGAGTGTTTTGTTTTTTTTTTCTTAGTGGATTATAATTAGGTCTGCAGATGAGGGCCATGGAGTTGGGGATAAAATCACTGTCTCCCTATCAATTTAATTACCAACTACATTTTCAGCTCTACTTTGCCTGCCTTATAGTCCTTTTAAATACTGGTTTTCATCTTGGGTATCTAACAAGGAAGCATCTGCTCTGATCATATTACCTTTTTTAAGAGAGAAAATGCTTGAAAAATGCTAAATTGCTAGTAGAATATTCGTAACATTTTTGTCCCACAGGAAATATTAGATTAAAATTTAGGCCAAAAGATCAACTTTAAATTCAAAATACTTGTTGCTGGCAAAGTTGGTGCATAAATACTGGTCTCTATTGCCATCTTAAATGATAGGACAATTCTTAATATGAAAGTAGTAGGTATAAAAAATTCAAATCACCTAAATTACAGGAGTCATAATGTCATATTTTATGCTTTTTCTCCTAGCAGAAATTATTAATGAAAGAAAAATACTTTTAAATATGCTTTCATTCTCTGTGTTAGAAAGTAGTGTGGGGATAGTTCTTACACATGTCCCTCTCTATGCTCACTCTTAAACTAAGGTTCATTTATTTACTTATTCTCTTATTTAAGGAATTCCCCATGGGATCTAGCCACAAGTATCAATTACTTTAATATATTTTGATTAAGTTGTTGGAGAAACCACCTTATTGCATTTCAAATGAAGCTTACTTTACACTTAGATGAACAAAAATCACCATGCACAAAAATAAAACAGATTAGTCAATATTTATTGGTACTGCCTGTCCTTCTGTACTCCACAAAAGGTCTGCTAGGGATTTAAGAAATAATTAGTATAGGCTACACTGAGCTTAGAAAGCTGACATGTCATTGATATGAAGAAAGTTTTATGCTGAGAATTTATTCATCCATGTTTGCTAAGTTGAACTCATGTTCAGTAATAATGTCAAGAGAGGTCAATCAACAGTAAGGCAGCTAGCATCAGGTTCCTGATGATTTTGGAACAAAGATTTTAGCCATTAGAGGATAGAGTAAGGTAGATAAATTTAGTAAGACCACATTAGCATAATTATTACAAAAGCAAGTAGCAAGTTTTACTTTTTTGTATCGTTAAGATACTTTGAAGGAATTAATAAAATGCAGAGTTTTGTAATTAAGACAGAGACTATAATTAACTAAGATTCTGAATGGTTTTTGTTGTGTCTCTCTCCACAGGCTACAAAAAAAAAATAATAACCCTGATGACTCTGGAATTAAGTTCTTAAATAAATTATAAAAGTAATTAGAAAACACAGAATATTTATAAATGACCAAATCCAAACAGCTGGGAAAACTAACACCAAGTCTCACAAAACATAACATGTACCAGGGTTATTAGAGTTGTCAATTTTATTTAGTAAGATTGACTGGAGAAGAGTAGCATTCATAGAAAAATGGCAACCATGTTGAATATATTGTACGTATTTTAGGAAAGAAGGGAAAATTGGTATGTTTTATAAGATATTTGTTGACGATTGTGTTCAGAGTACAGTAGACAATAATGACACAAAACTAAGGACATATGGGGTTTTACATATGTCAGAGTTTATACAGGTAACTTCATTAATAAGTATTGTTATAAAAGTATACACAGAGAGTTATTCAAGCTCAGAGGAATAGGATTTGACCTGGCCTAAAGGAAGGTTATCAGAGAATGCTTCATGGAAGAAATGACACATGAACTTATTCTTGAAATATGAGTAGGAGGTAGTCAAGTGAAAAAGCAGGAGATAGAGGGTATTTCAAGCAGCATTTTCAGAGTGAGTGGAGACAGAGTATGTGAAATGCTTGGGGTGTGCAGTTTTTCAGTGTTGCAGCTAAAGTATGAAGCAGGAAGTGCCATCAAGAAAGACCAGAAATGTAAGAGGGATCAGTTTATAGAAGACATTTTATTCTAAACAAAGAAACTTGGATTTCACCTTATAAACAAGAAAGCTCCACTGAAACCTTTTAGCAAATGAGCTCCATGTGAGAGTTTCTTGTTTGATTGATCATTTTGTCAATAGAGCAGGACAGAGGGAGGAAAAGTTGGTTTGGGTGATAAATAACTGTCTGACATAGGTCAGAATGAGTACAGATAGAAGGCATATAGATACAAGAAATATTTAGGAAATTAGCACCATTAGATTTCGATTTGGATGTAGGAAACGAGAAAGTAAAAGTAACAAGTCAAGGATATTTGCCAGGAGGAGAAACACACATTTAGAGGTAAGAAAGAGGGGTTTATCATTCTACCTATTAGCTCTGAAGGGTTACTGAGCAAAGTGTGCAGGCTACCTTGGGAAGTCTAGCCCTGCTCTTGAGAAAGTAGAGCAAGAAGTAATGCCTGCCTTTGAAGACTATATTATATTGCTGGAACAAGTGTTTTCTGTTTTGTTTTTGTACTAGGCTGTTTCAGGTCTAGTAAACTAATTTCTTACACTGAAAATAAGTAATTGATTCTGGAAGTCAACATCATATCTTATTTCTAACATTCAGATATATTTTAAGACAAGATAAATGTCCAGTAGGAAAAGACATGGATTCATTTAGGAAAGTGATGCAAAGTAGTAGGACATTACATCCAACTTTACCTTTGCCCTCCCAGGTTCCACAGTGGTGTGTAAAGTAACTATATCTCCTGGGTCCATGATGATAAAAATCCATATAAACATGAATAGGGAACTAAAATATAAGTCTTTGAGGGACTAGGACATATCGTATGCATCCTTTATTCACAGCACTGTACATAGCATTTGGCACATAGTAAGAACACAGCTAATGAAGGCTAGATTTAATTGAAGGACACTGAAATAAACCTGTTTTACTAATGACTTTACAGATTAAGCTCTGTAAAATATGTTACAAAGCATTTCAGTGCAATATCTTGACAGTTGAAATTGTTCATAATTGGGTTAAGCTGAAAATTTTTATCACATAGCAACATATCATATAGATAGGAGGCTAAGTGCACAAAAACAATTTTTATGTACTTGCCTAGAAGGACCATGGACTCTTGTTATCAACTAACCAGCTTCTTTCTTATGTTGGATTCACACATCCTGGGAATAATGATGCAGAATTCTCTCCTGTTCAACTATAATTGGCTTTACCCTTAATACAGTCTCTGGCCTCTTTTTCTCTGCAGTGTTTATATATTTTTGCCCATCATTTTGGATCTTGTTTTATCACAAACCTTTTTCAAATTCTGCATATCACAAACACATCTCAAGTAGCTTTACTGTAGGAAGGAAAATTAACATTTATTGTACACCTAAGCTGTGCCATAAATTGTGCCAGATATTTTACATAAATTTAATTGAAAATCACAGTATTCCATAGAGTAAGTAGTATTATTATGCATTTTAGACATGTAAAAACCAATGCAAGAGAGGTTAAGTAGATTCCCAAGGTTGCACAAATACAAATGCACAGATGGACTGTCAATGTGAGACTCCTTGCCTCAAAAGCCATGGACTTTCAATGGAATCATATCATCTAACAAATGCATATTTGAGGAACTTTCCGATCTTTCATGTGTTAGGCTCTGAATAAACAGATCACCCTGGTACAACTTTCATGTTTTCAGATTTCATTTTTTAAAATGGCAGACATCACCTGTTCAATACTTCTCTTTGTTTCCCTTTCTCATATCCTTAAATACTACCATCACTGTCCATTGTATCATTACATCCTTCAGTCATGGCTCATTTTCAAGTCTTTTCTGGCTTTGGTGTTCACTATTCCCCTAACTACATATCCTCTGGCCTATTGCACTCCCAAACTGCCCTTGTGGTGCTTGGATCTCTCTTTTCCATATGCTGCTCTCACCTGTACTCACCCACCACACTCAGTCTGCCAATCCAACTGAGTAATAAGATCCTTCTCTCTGCTCCATAGCCTCATCTCTTGGTGCTGAGGCTCTTGCCTCTATCCTATACACCAGCCATTCTGAAATGCATGTAGTTCCACAAATGGGCCAGGCTATTTCATCTCACTTTTGCTTTTGTTCATGCTACTATCTTTGCTAAAAACATTTCATTCTACCCTATAGAGAATACCTGTCCATCATTCAACATTCATCTCAAGTGAAAAGTCCTCTAAAACATAGCATGACCCTGCCAGAGGATAAAAAAAAACCTCTATCCAAGCTACTGATTATAGGGCATATAAAAGCATTGTTAAATGTAAGATGTATTTTAGAAAAAGCTTAAAACCAGATATAAAAATAAGGTATGGAAAAGGACTTCTGCATTTTCAAGACAATGGTTCTGCTTTCAACTGACTGCATCTTTCCTACCACAAGCAATTAAGTGAAAGAGTTTTGTGGTGGTTTGTGCTTTCCCCACCCCATAAAATTATTTGATGGTTAATGTTTATGTTCTCGGTTCTGACTCTGCTGACCTGATTCCCAATACAATAGAGAAGATTAATTTTAGGAGTTTTCTTCTGTGCTTGCTTATTTTCTAGCACTTATTTCTCTCCATTTGCTTTCATCTTAATAAAAACATCATTATGTAAAGAAAAATGTATAGAAACACAATTTACTAATTTATTTCTTTTTAAGGAAAAATAAAAATACTGAAAGTGCCCTGGGTATCCAACAGAACTGTGTCTCTGAAGGCTCAAGATGCAGTGCTAGCAGTGACAGTGAGTTTTATCCAGGGCTATGGCTTCCTTTGAAGATCAAGTGTCCAGCTGATACACTCAGTATCACTTTAGATGTGGCTGGGGGTACTCACTGGTTTAAAATTTTGTTAAAAATTCTAGCCAAGGGGGACAAACTGATTCCAATTTAGCTTTTTCTTTAAACAGAATCTAAGCCCAGAAATGAAGCCAGCCACACCTTTGAAGTGTTGTTGAACATGGCAACTGAGTGGGGGGTGGGAGGAAGTAGAGAGAGAGGTGAGAATCGAACTGAGTTTAAAAAGAACCACAGGATTTGGGTTGCATTTGCTCAACCTCTGGGTTGTTCAGGTAAGGAAAAAATATCATTAAAAATAGTGGGGGACCAACAAAACAGTTTAAACAACATGTACCCTGGGATTTTTATTTTCAGGCTAGACACTTTAGATTTAGCTCAACTTCTATATTGAAAATGGTAAGGTCCAGAAAGTATTTTCACCTGTGACTTATAAGGCTTTTGATATTTTTGAAATAATTTTACTGCCACCTACTCAGTTTACTTCTATTTTTTTTTCTTTTGAAGTAACTTCCTGGCAACTAAATCTATGCAAATTTCTAAGTGGTTTTGTGACATTGCTCAAAAGTTTCAAATACATTCTCCAGAAACACTTTCCCATCAATGTGAAATTTCTAATGTTGGAAATTATCTCAGTAGATTGAGACATGGCATGTCAATAATTGCTTTTAAAATGTGTACTCATGCATTGCTTAAGAATAGGGACACATTCCAACCAATGTATCCTTGGGAAATTTTATAGTTGTGTGAATATTATAAAGTGTATGTACACAAACCTAGATGGTATAGTCTAATACACACCTAGGCTATATGGTATAGCCTATTTCTCCTAGACCTCAAACTTGTACAGTATGTTACTGTACTGAATAATGCAGGCAATTATAACACAATAGTAATTATTTGTGTATCTAAACCTATCTACAATTAGAATAGGTACAATAAAAATATGGTATTATAATTGTATGGGACCACTATCATGTAGGCAGTCCCTCATTGACTGAAATGTCATTCTGCAGCACATGACTGTATGGACCTCTGAGAGGTACAATGGTAATTCTTTAATATTTTAGAATGCCTTTATCAGAGATTAGAAAACAATGACTTGACAAAAGGTTTAGAAGGATCAGGATGGGAGCAAGCAGATATGTTCTGATTTGTGAGGTGAAAGAAGATTGATAAGCTAAAGACAGTACAGTATCACAGAATTTTTACTACAAGTGAAACAGGAGAGGTCTGAAGCATGACAGATGAGTCTACATGCATGAATTCCTGTTAATCTTTGAATGGTGATAAATACTAGAAGGAGATGAATGGAAAAATGAAACAGCAACCCCCAAAACTACATCTGACTCATTCTGCAAAACTTTTTGTTTTGTAAGTTTGGGAACAGGAGCTATGTCATACAACCTCTAAGGTGCTCAGTTTTCCCAATCTATGAAACCAGAGTGTTGGACTAGATTACATTTAATGTAATCTTGGGTTAAATATACACATATATGTATATACTTGATATATATATATATGATCTATCCATCTATGCCTGTTTATCATTTTATATCTGTTTAATAAGCTTTAAACAAAGGCCCACAGAAAGAATATTGAATCAAGAATCTGTAGACCTTTTTTTTCCATTCCTAGCTCTAATAATAACTTGTTGAATAACAATAGAAAAATCAATTACCAGCTCTTGCCCTTAGTTTTATCACCAGCAAAAGAAATAATTATACTCAAGGACCCTAAAACTCCCTTTCAGCTCTAATTTATTGAGGGTCTATACTTTACATAAATGGTTAAATTTTCTACATATCAAATACAAGAGAAGCAGTCATATTTCCCTGTACTCTGCAGTTTTAAAAATGGTTCAATGTGCTGTTGTACTCGTTAGGCCCCAGATTTATCCTACACTCTTAACTATGTCTCTTTAGTCTTTCCCACAACCTACACAAAATCATTTTACTTCCTTTTTATATGGCCAGCTCCCACTCCATTTCTATCAGACTGTAGAGTACTATGATGCCCTCAAAGCACTTTCTAGCTTTTTTCTCACTCCGAAGCACCTACACACAATGCTCACAGACATCTTACTTTTCTTTTATAGTCAGGTCCCTGAAACATAACTCCTAATATAGCTTTTTAATGTATCTAAAAATCCTTTCTGCCCTCTTTTTTATGTAGAGAGACATTAATAAAAATTATTTTCCTTCAAAATTAAACTAGCCAATAAAAAACTTTTTCAAAAATTAGTGGCAACTTTATCAGATGATATAGTTAATGGGTACAGTACCACATAACACACTTGACTACTCTGTTGACCCTTATCTCAAGTGGATAATTTATTTGCCCAAAGCATTTTAGAGAGGTGACTCCTCCCTTCTCAGTTTATCCCTTTTCTCATACTGCAAAGAGTCATACCTCTAACAGGAAGCAAATGCTCACAATACACAAAAGAACAGCATCATTTTTTATTGTACTATTTTATCTTTCTGTACTCTGAATTAAAAATGTTTCTCTCAAGAGAAATATATTTGTTTTCCATATTGTATAATGAAAGACCACAAACTTAATATCTTAAAACAACACATATTTATTATCTCACAGTTTCTGTAGTTCAGAAGTTTAGGTGCAATTTACCTCGGTTCTCTGCTTCAGGGTCTTATCATGTTGCAATCTAGGCGTTTGATGGGATTGCTGTCTTCTCAGAGGCTCAACTGGGGAAAGATCTGTTTCCAACCACTCTTCATTTGTTGGCAGGATTCATCTCCTTATGGTTGTAGGACTAAGGGTCGCTTTATGGTGTTGTTTTCCTGGCTGTTGGCTGGACTGCTTTTAGCTCCTAGAGGCTGCCTGTAGTTCTCCGTTATATGATCCTCTCCTTGGGCCCTCTCACAATGTGGCAGCCCACGGCTCCAAACCTAGCAACAGAGAGTCCGTGACCTTGTTAAGGAGCCTGGTCCCGCTTAGGAGAACTTGCACCTGATTAATTCACTCCTACCCAAGATAATCTCCCTTTTGATGAATTCAAAATCAACGGACTTAGGAACTCAACGATATCTGCAAATTCCCTTTACCTTTGCCATATTCTATTGACTAGAAATGACTCACAGTTCTCCTGAGTGCAGTGGAGATTACATAAAGGTGTGCACTCCAACAGCTGGGAAATTAGGACTTATTGGTGGGCAGTTTGGGGTCTATTTGCCGTAAGAACTATCTCCATTCCATTTGTATGTCAGGTGCTCATTATCTACCCATTAACAAATAGCTCTGTTGTCTTATGGGGGAAGACAATTGTAATTTTCTTACCTTGTAAAAGATTAAAACATGTATGAGCCTTCCTAGAGAAATGGCAGGCCATCTTTGCTTTTTCTCCTTGTTTATGGGCTTTAGAAGTAACTGAAGTACGTAAGTGAATTAACTGCTGACCTTTAAATAGCATAGCTCTTTTGGCCATATTACAAATGTTTCATTTTGTATAACATTTTTATCTTTCAAGGTTTTTTTTATAAGTATGTTCATGTAATTCCCATTGATAGTTTGCTCATATGTCAAGTGCAAGAGTAATAAGTAGTTCATCATGACTTATAGATTTAAATAGATGTGTCTGTGTGTGTGGTTTGTGTGTGTGTGTGTATAATCAGTACATATCTATGTGTAATTACCTACATGCATGATTAGGTAACTTCCCGCTTGTACCAGGCATGGTGTTAAGCACTTTGTGTATTAGCATATCAGATCCACACAACCATTTCAGCTAAGTATGCCATAATTAATTTTAAAGACAGAGAAACTCATGCTTAGATGAGTTAAGTAACTTGCCCATGGTCATACTGAACCAAGATGTATGTGGAACCTGGGTTCAGGTTCACAACTATGTGACATTAGCTAGCATCTGTATTCTTTGTTATTAGATTATAGTAACTTGTGAGGCATATATTATTTGCTACATTTTATGAAGGAAAATGACCTACTAGTCCAAGGTTAAAGGTTTTTACCACTTGCTTGTGAAGTATTTCCAGGCAAGGATTCTGTCTTGACCATCATCTCATCCTGATCCTAGAACATAATACTTAAGGCATAGCCTGAAGTTGACCTAGGTTGAGACTTCAATTCAACTTTCCTGCTTTAAAGTTTTTTTCTATGTTCCCCTTCCAAGTAGTATATTTTTACACCTAGCCCTTACTATAATAAAATGTCTCCTTGAGTAATCTGTAATTTATCCAGTGGATCGGGATTCAAATCATTTTAATATATGTTGCTTTGCAAGCATGTTAAAGGAATTAATGGGTTTGGGGGAGATAATTTTCAGGGTGAATAAACTATTTTTTGAGCACTTTAGTAAGCATATTAATTCCTTGAGCCCATGTGAATGGTACTTCAGGTGAGCAAATGGTGCCCTAATGGCCTCCAATTTAATGAATTTCCCAAAGATGGTTGACTCACTTCATCTGGTAAGATCATTGGTAAAATGATTTGAGAGACACTGGGGGAGAATTGATAAAAATGTAAAGTGGTTGAAATGTAAGAAAACATTCTGAACTAAAGGAAGTGACCTCCCATGAAGTTCAAGTTCTTCTCTAAAAATTTAGCTATTAATCTAAGATTGCTCAACACTTGACTAAGACAAGGCACTAAACTCTTGCTAAGGGAGTATAATGTGATTATCTTAAATAAGAAATTAAAAATGGCCATTTTAGTTACTAAGTCTTGTTTATTTATTATTTATCTATTTTTAGTATTTTTGTTGTTGTTGTTACAACTGGGATAGCATTCTCAAACAGAGACTTTAGGGACTCAGTTTACCAGGACTCAAAGCAAAAATCTTTATATCAGCTTTACAATGGTAGACATTTTTCTACTAGCTTCACATGCCAGTAGGCAGAAATAGCAAGACTCTTTCCTTTCCTACTTTTAATAAATTAAAAATATCCTCTTTCTTTCCTTTTCTCTTCTTTTCTTTATTTTTAAATTTCAGAATATTATGAGGATGCAAACATTTTGGTTACTTATATTGCCTTTGTACCACCCAGGCCAGAGCTACAACCATGCCAGTCCCCCAGACAGGGCACTCTGCACCCATTAGTTATCAATTTACCCATCCCCTCCATGCCCATCCTCTTTGTTTAGAAGGTTCTGAAAGCAGTGCATTCTTTTTATTTTATTTTAGAGTATTGTGAAGGTACAAATATTTTGGCTACATAAATTGCATTTGTACAGTTTGCATCAAAGTTACAAGTGTGTCCATCACCCATATAGTGTTCATTGTACCTGTAAGGTGTTAATTTACTCATAACCTCTTCACCCCTCCCACCTGCTTGATTTCTGATGAGTTTTATTTCTGTATATGCACATAAGTGTTGTTCAATTACTTCCAATTTAATGGTGAGTACATGTGGTGTTTGTTTTTCCATTCTTGTGATACTTAGAAGAATGGTAACCAGTCCATCCAGGTTAATACAAGAGATATTAGTTCACCATTTTTTTATGACTGAGTAGTACTTCATAGTATATATATACCACATTCTAAAAATAACATTCACATATTGATGGGCACTTGGGTTATTTCTACATCTTTGCAATCGTGAATTATGCTGCTATAAAAATTTGGATGCAGGTGCCTTTTTAAATAAAATGTCCTTTTTTCCTTTGGATAAATACCTAGTAGTGGGATTGCTGGATCAAATTGTAGTACTACTTTTAGTTCTTTGAGGTATCTCCATACTACTTTCCATAGAGGTTGTATTAGTTGCAGTCCCACCAACACAATAAAAGTGTTCCTATCTCATTGCATCCATACCAGCATTTGTTGTTTTGGGCTTTTTGATAAAAGCTACTCTCACTGTAGTTAGATGATATCTCAGTATGGTTTTGATTTGTATTTCCCTAATCATTAGAGATGTTGAGCATTTTTTTCATATGTTTCTTGGCCATTAGGCTATCATCTTTTGAAAAGTTTCTTTTCATGTTTATTGTCTACTTTTTAATTGGGTTGTTTGATTTTTTTCTTGCTGATTTGATTGAGTTTTTATAGATTCTAGTTATTGGCCTTGTATCAGATGTATAGCATGCAAATATTTTCTCCCATTCTGTAGGTTGTCTATTTGCTCTATTAATTGCTTCCTTGGCTGGGCAGAAGCTTTTTAATTTGATCAGGTCCTATTTATTTACTTTTGTTGTTGCAGTGATTGCCTTTGAGTTCTTCTTTATAGATTCTTTGCCAAGGCCGATGCCTATAAGATGTTTTACAACATTTTCTTCTAGAATTCTTATGGTTTCATGACTTAGGTTTAAGTCTGTTATCTGTCATGAATTAATTCTTTTTTTGTTGTTTCCTTTTCTGGTTTTGGTATGAAGGTGATATTGGCTTTATAGAATGAGTAGGGGAGGATTCCTTCCTTCCTTCTCAATGATATGAAATAATTTCTGCAGTATAGGTACCAGTTCTTCTTTGTAAGTTTGGTAAAACTGGCTGTGAAACCATCTGGTCAGGGACTTTTTGTTGGAAGATTTTTTTGCTGCTCCAATTTTGTTACGTGATATTTGTCTGTTCAGGAGTTCTATTTCTTTTTGATTGAACGTAGGGAGGTAATGGGTTTCCAGAATTTTTTCCAATTTCTTGATGTTTCAAGTTTATGTGCATAGAGATTTGTATAGTATTCAGAGATGATATTTTATATTTCTGTGGTATCAATTGTAATGTCTCATTTTCCATTTCTGATTGAGCTTATTAGTGTCCTTTCTTTTCAGTCTCTGGTTAATCTAGCAAGAGGCCTGTTGATTTTGTTTATCTTTTCAAAGAACCAACTTTTTGATTTATTAATATTCTGTATAATTCTTTTTGATTCAAGTTCATTTAATTCTCCTCTGACCTTAGTTATTTCTTTTCTTCTGCAGGGTTTGGTATTGTGACAAATCATTAGATAGTTGCTTTGTGATCTTTCTGTCTTTTGGACATAGGCATTTAAGGCTATATATTTTATACTGGTGGGTGTGTATTATGCTAATCAGTGTATAATGCAGATCTGATTACTTCCTGAAGAGCAGGTCTGGTGTTAGTAAATTCCCTCAGCGGTTGCTTGTCTGAGAAAGTCTTTATGTATATAAGACATATAAGAAACTTAATTTTGCAGATAAAAAATTCTAGGTTGGCAATTATTCTGTTTGGGAAGACTAAGAATGGGTCCCAGTCCCTTCCAGCCTGTAAGATTTCAATTAAGAAGTCTGCAGTTAGTGTGACAAATTTTCCTTTGTAATTTACCTGATGCTTTCATCTTATAGTTCATAGGAGTTCCTCTTTCATGTTAACTTTGGCCAATTTGATGACTATATGTTGTGGTAATTGCCTCTTGGTGAATGTCTCAAGAGTTCATTGTGCTTCTAGTATCTGGATGTCCAGACTTCTAGCAAGATGTGGGAAATTTTTGTTAAAAATTCCCTCAAGTATTCCCTCAAAGAGGTTTTCCAGCCCTTATGTATTTTTCCCCCCTTGGGGATGTCTATAATTCTTATGTTATGCCTCTTTATATAATCCCATATTTCTTGTAGGCTTTGTTCCTTCATTCCTTTTATTTCTCTGTTCTTTCTCTTTGACTAACTTATTAAATTCAAAGGTGTTGTCTTTTA
The DNA here is from genome assembly GCA_008750895.1 of Mirza zaza. Taxonomy (NCBI): domain Eukaryota; kingdom Metazoa; phylum Chordata; class Mammalia; order Primates; family Cheirogaleidae; genus Mirza; species Mirza zaza. The sequence continues at coordinate 65,158 of VSMD01012443.1, read as the reverse complement.
GCTCTGAGATATTTTTCTCCTGCCTGATTTATCCACTCTTAAGGTTTTCCACTGCGTTTTATATTTCCTTGAATGAATTTTTCATTTCCAGAAGCTTTGTTTTTTAATAATTCTATTTCTTTAGTTAATTTTTTCTTCATTTCCTGCATCATTTTTGTGGTTTCTTTGTGTTGGGTTTCTATTTTTCTCTTGTATTTCATTGAGTTTTCTTACAATCCATATTCAAAAATCCTTTATCAGTAATTTTAATATTCTCATTTTGGTTGGTTTTCATCGGTACATTGTTATTGTTTTCTTTTTGGGTTATCCTTTCACTCTGAGTTTTCATTTATTCAGAGATGTTTTGCTGATTCCTTCTCATTTAGAGGAGCTTTTCTTATTTTTGGATTTTTTTCTTGATTAGATAATGGCACACCCAGTTTAGTCTCTGAGACAGTGGGTAGTGCTTGTGGGTGAGACTCACCTATATCCTATATGGTTCTGCATTCTTATTTTGTTGAAATTATGGCACATATACCAACTGCTGCTCACACTTCCTGTCCCAAACTCTGACACTGGCCTTCTCTCTAATTTACTGTAAAATTTAAAACTGTTTAGAGCTACTTTGCACTCTAATAACATCAAATATTACTTTTATTTTCATTGTAAAATCTTACCTAAATTGATCAATTGTTTTTCTTATTATATAGATGAAACCCTAAAGCACATAAGCTTGCTTCAAATTATGATTTAGCTATAATTGTGACTACTTTTATCTATTATTAATATTTATAATATTTTTTATTGGTTACTTAAATAGAATTGTGTGTTATCACTACTAGTGAATCAACACTCTGTGACAATAAGGTGAGTCAGCATAATGATGTGCTGCTTTGTTGGTGAGTAAGCCAAGGTAAAGAGAAATGGTGAGTTTCCCAGTGTCAACATGTTAGCAAAAGGACAACTTGAAAACCCTGAGTCTGTGAATCAGCATCAAATTGCTTGATATGCTGAGTCAAACTGCTTCTCTTTAATGTCTGAATTAGTTTTCCACATATCTCTAGATACAACAGTTGATGAGTTAGAACCTGGTGGGCTTTCATTGGACAGATTTTAACATGATGATGATGCCAGATATATTGGTAAAACCTTCTTTTTGAAGCACTTCGCATTGACTATCGAAACTTAACATTCTAAAGTGGTTTTCTAATTCTTAGAAGCCACTTGTTTCCACATCTAAGGCTACCAAATGGTGTGAGGGAAGATAGAAGAAGAAAAAGAGGAGATGAAAGTAAGGGATGAGAAGTCACTATCTTTTCCTTATACCTTTCAATGGGAGATATTTTTAAAGTTTTAGATATGGGAGTTTCCCAGGGGAGTTCTTTTGGTAAAAAAAACTCCTATCCTCAGAAAATGTTTGAATACTACAAATGCATGCTGAGGTATAATATATTTTACATTTTATTCTGCCATCTTAAAACTTATCTAGAATTTGTATAGATCTAGAGGTATAGGGGGATCAAAGGAAAGTTCAATCTGCAAGCTATAATAAAAATCAAGATTTTTGTAAAGGAGGGTTTCTTATGAAAATACACAAATCTCATTTTAAATTTGCACGAACGGATATATTGATGACTGTACAGATTTTAAATTTGAGCAGTCAATAGAAAAGAACACCCCAAAGCCTCTGAACATTAGTATCCAACTAACTGTGGTTAAGGAAATTAATGTTATTAAAAGATAACAGCATTTATGACTCTAGAGTTATTATGCTGAAATCTGAGCCTTACAGAGAAGGTTGTAGTCATTTATTCAATCAATGTATCAATGTCTAAAGGAATACTTACAGAGCACTTATTGTGGAACAAGTGCCATTGTACACTCCAAGTATTAGGACATGGAAAACTATACAACTCCAAACTTCATAAAATTTAGATAGTATGAGGAGAGGGAGCAGAAATTTAGAAGGTGGGTAGGACAGACACTAAGCAGGCTGTCCTTATAATTGCGATGTAAATCATCAATGTTAGTTTTATAATCAAGGAGCATATATCAGGTAGCCTTCAAGAATCTATAACACAAGTCTTTTGAATATGCACATCACTAGCAACAAAGGCCAGCACCTCAGAGATGAAGTTGATGAGGCATGAAGCCCTGGATATTCCTCCCACATCTGCAATAACTCTACCTTCACAGGAAATTACATTCTCTATACTTTTTATTCCTTCTGCCTAAGCCACTAGTTTAATTCCTTATATGCAGTATATTGTCAATGAACTTTTGTTGAATACATGAACGAATTAGTTAATATGAGAAAAATTTTAGTTTATATGCAGTTTTTCCTGATAAGCTATTAATAATTATTTTCCAATGGTAAATTAATTGGAATAATATGTTGCATTTTTCACAAAAGCTACTAGGAAGTTTATATTGGCATTTTGGTTTTACAGCTACAATTTACCTAATAACACTTTCTTTTGGGGTTTTTATTTTTCTCACCTCATTTACTTCTTGACTTTTTTTTCCCTTTTGTCTTATATTATTTGATTTTGGCCTTACTCATTCTTCATTTAAGTAAGCTGAATTAAATAATCTTTGAAAGCAGATATGTTCAAATTAATATTATTTAGAAATCACACAAAGTAGAAAACAAAAACTAATACATAGTGTTTAATCCCCAAGCATATTTTTTCTTTCTTTGTCAGAAAATAAGTTATGAGTTTCAGTTTTGCCACCAGGGAGGGGAGTGAAATATAGAAATAATTTACTTACACAAAAGCTTCTTTTCCTGATTATAAAAGCAAAATAAAACATTTTCACTGTAGAAAACAACAAAAAAGGAAGAAAATTAATGTACACCATCACTAATACTTTTGATGTATTTCCTTCTGGTTATGTAGAGAAGGAAAGGAAGAGATGCATATGTTGGACTTACATTCTTAATAACACTTGTAATCAGATCACTTTTCACTGAACTATATCATAAGCCATCTCAAAAATCTGTAAAACTTTTTAAAGATTACTTTTCATGGTTGTACCTCATCCAAGTTTATTGAACACTCCCCTACTGTTGACCATTTATGTTGATTTAATTTTTGAAAAATTATTAAGCCTAAGTACCGTGATCTACCTGAATTTTGTCTGAATATTATTTTATTTCCCTTGGATTTCTGGAATTATAGAGGCAAAATATATGCATTTTTATGAAGACAATAGTCCAGATGAAATGTCTTTTTGCATATCCCTCATTGTCCTATCACTCTCCTATCCTTAAAATTGATTTCCATTTGTCAAGGTCTAATGTCTGTTGACTGCCCTCAGATACAGTTGAACTAATGAACATGGTGCTAACATTATCTTTTTTTTTTTTAATATTATACTTTAGGAATTCCTGATATTGCACAGCATTAGTTCTTACAATAAGAGCATATTGATAAATCATATTTAACACAAAGTCAACATCTCCTAACACATGCAGAGGCCTTTTCCACACACATTACCTACCTTGTGTTAACTCCATTTATTGAGTGTCTTCTTTATTTTGAGAGCTGGAGAATTTGAGGGGTATTCAAGAGTGGGTGCTTTTTAAATTTTCAGTTTTGTACAATAACATGATTTTTTAAAATTTAACCCATTACTTAAGAATACCTCAAGATGTCACCAATTAATTCAGTCACTTATTCTGTTTTTTAGTCATTTAGCAAATATTTATTTATCTCCTAATGTGTAGCAGTAACTTTTCTATGCACTGGGGATACAGCTGTGAAAAAAAAATAGTCAATTGAGTTAAAGAGTTTGGAGGTTTTATATAAAACATATTCAAACAGGCAATTAAAAAAATTACAGAAAATAGCAATGCCCCTGGGGGAATATGAAAAAATACAGTAGAATAATAGAATAAAAATAATAATAAAATTGATGATCAAATATTACATCTCTTTGTGGCTAATGAAGCCAGAAACAGTTCTATTTTAAAACAAACAAACAAAAAGAGATTATCTAGAGTCAATAAGGTCTAGTAGAAACCACTCAGGGCCAATAATTGTGAGAATAATGGCATAGTTGATGATACAATATTATATCACAGGTACCTCATTCAGATTGTCGGTAAGTAGACAATGTAATGTCTAAAAGCCCCATAATTAGAATAAGGAAATATAATATGAAAACTTTTTCTCAATGCTTTACTGAATATAATTGTTGCTTTAACCTTTATTATGGGAAGCACCTATTTGAATGCCTCACCTTACCATAAAAACAGAATTTTAATTTTTCAGAATTTAATTATTCTGATTGTTTAATCTAAGAAGTTTGATCAGGAGGTTTTACAATGGAAATCTTCTGTAGTGGACTTGGGAATGTGCTACCCAGATCTCATTTCAAGGAAGAACTTGTTACCCAGTCAGCAGGTAGCCTTCAGCTTTCTGTTTCTGAGGGTCAGCCTCAGCTGCAAATCCCTCTTGCCCAGGTCAACTGCTTCCCGTGGCAACCCACCAGCTTTCTGTGATTTGAATGTGATGAGAGTATATAGCCATCTCAACTAGATGTGAGATATTCTCCAAAGCTCGCTGTAGGGTTGGCTGAGGCTTCACTAAGTCTGCATTACAGATAGACTTCTTCCTCTCCCCAATCCTATCTCTACCCCAGGTTCTTCAAGAGTGTTGGTCCCTCTGTAATATTTTGCACCTAAAAGTCCATCTCTTTTGTGCTTCCAGAGTACTCAGCCTAGGACAGTAACTGACCTAAGTTTTAAATAAACTCCTTAACATTATGCAACAGTAAAGTAAATGTCTTAAACTCCATACTAGAGGGGTCAGTTCCCGAAGTACATAAAGGGCCTTGATACACTAGAATTGCATCTCTGAAAAAATAACCATTGCAAAGATAACAAGGAGTATTACAGGGATAAAACACAGCTTTTTGAATTTTATAAAAGCTTACAGAGTAGAATGAAATAAATAATTCCGAATTCCACAAAATAGCATATGTAAATCACTCATCTGAATGCCTTAACATAGAAGGTTATTTCAATCACTTGGTAAACAATTTCCAGGTTACAGGCCCTGCCTGCATCAGTACTAAGGATGCAAAGATAAATGTCAGACACTTCAGGAAAGTAATAAATTCATAGACAGGCAACAAGACTAAAGTCTTATGTGTGCCCAGTATGTGTTATTTAAAACTGAATGACAGAGAAATGTAAAGGAGAGTTTCATATCCCCGAAGGTTTCAAGTTTCTGTGCTTAAGGCTACAGCTGGAGAGCACTACCCAGCAGGAGTCAAAAAAAAAAAAAAAAAAAAAAGGGTACCAGGAAGAATACACAATACCACCTCTGCAGACTACTAGGAACAGATTTCACAATTTCTCCAATTCACATAATTCTTTACCCCACAGAACTTGTTCTTAAACAGAGGTACATTACAAGCTAATCATTTAAATATGTCACTCTGCAGTCTTGCTGACACAGGAGAGGATTTGTGTACATTTTCAAACTGTTCTTTTTTATTTCTGATCGGGACAAGATAATGTGCCAGCATTGTGTCTTAACAAAGAAGTCTAAATTCATTCCTAGGCATAAAAAATTTCAATACCAGACCCAGATGAGGCATGAAAATGTTTGGGAAAATCTGTAGAAGGACAAAGGACCGTCCACCATCCAGGACTGGCTACCTAAACCATGGGGCACAGTGCAACATGAAATATAGACACCCTTGTTCAAAAATGGTTAGGAATTTCAAGATGTCAACAGGCATTAAAGCAAGTTTGGAGTCTGAAGTACGGGGCCACGTGCAATTAACTCCACAGGTCACAAGCCTGTGAAGCCACATTGCCCCTGTCATTCCCACTCTGTGGTGGAGAAACCAAGTCTGTTTTGTCTACACACACAGTGACACAGAATAGGCATTCAACAAAAATTTGCTAAATGAATAAGCATGCTGATTATAATGTCTATACCTCCGATGTACTAGTGAAAGAGGAGTGTTTAGATATCACCAGCATAATGGGACCTGAATTTTCCATGATCCTTTGGGCAATGCTGGTGGCTCTCAAGTTCTAGTTCCAGTCTGTTCTGATCTTATATTAGTCTCCTTTCCCATTAGTGTTTTCTAGCTAACTAAGAATATATCATGCAATTGTATCTGCATATATATTATGTATAATATATAATACATATTTTCATAAAACATATATATTTTAAATAAAATTTATGTTGGATTATCCCAAAATATTTTGTTTGGCTTATGAAAATATATATAATACAATAAAAATATTAACATCTTTAAAATTAGGACACTATAGATAAGCATGTCAAATAAGATCAGAGAAAAAAGTAATATGCCAGAATGCACTCCATAAGACCCTACATAGAAAATAAATGAATACACAGACTTGGTTCTGAGATTCCCAAAAATCAAAACCAAGAAAGGTATGATTAGTTAAAAAAATTTATTTTTTATAGAAATGAAGTTGGCATAAATATACTGAATAAGCAGGACTTGTGGGTTCACTTATGAGCAACATGTTGGGTTTTTTTGTTTTGTTTTACTGTGGGGCAAGTTATTCCTTTTCCCCTGAATGGAATTTAGGACAAGACTCATCAATTTTGAAACACTACCAGATGATAAAAGGTCCTCCAGTCAGTAATTTAAATGTCTAGTCTAGTAATTTAAATGCCTAAAGGAGTCAATATGTCAAACTTTCTCAAAGTTATAGCTATTAGTACATCCCTCACCAGTTTACCCAAACCATAGGCCAGCCCCATGCAGTGGGGAAGAGAGACTAGTTGGCCTCTGCTCTCTTTCTCTACCAATGATTTTCTTTTTTTTCTCTTCTCACTCATGCTAATAATAGTCATTGATTCTTCCAGACTGTGTTACCCTTAGACTCAGGTATGAGAGCTCTTACCCTTAACCCTGTGGTTTAGAGAGGCTTATGTTAGCTGTCTTTTAGTCCTGCCCTGCCACATGGGGCAGAGAAGTCATCCAAATCAAAGAGAAACAACTTTTCAGAACTATCTGTCCTTGGCCGGCTGCGGTGGCTCACGCCTGTAATCCTAGCACTCTGGGAGGCCAAGGCAGGCAGATTGCTCAAGGTCAGGAGTTCGAAACCAGCCTGAGCAAGCGAGACCCCGTATCTACTATAAATAGAAAGAAATTAATTAGCCAACTAATATATATAGAAAAAATCAACTGAGCATGGTGGCCCATGCTCGTAGTCCCAGCTACTTGGGAGGCTGAGGCAGTAGGATTGCCTGAGCCCAAGAGTTTGAGGTTGCTGTGAGCTAGGCTGATGCCACGGCACTCACTCTAGCCTGGGCAACAAAGCGAGACTCTGTCTCAAAAAAATAAATAAATAAAAATAAAAAGAACTATCTGTCCTCTACCCTCACTATTGTTGGGATACCCAGGACATTCTTTGCTCAAGTGATGCCAGCCCTGATTCCATAATCTACATAGTGCTTTTCTCTGTGATTTTCCCTCTCAAGGGAGGAATGGCCTGCTGGTGTGAGCACCCTTTGACTTGAGGGGTCTCCAAGGGCCAGCTGTTCATGGCACTGTGTTTGAAACTCGGACATCTGTGTGACTGTGAGATTGTTGAAAGAAGCTGGAGTAGGAAGATAAGGGACCCTGTGAAGCCACAAGCCTGTGAAGCCACATTGCCACTGTCATTCCCACTTTATGGTGGAGAAACCAAGTCTGTTTTGTCTACGCACACAGTGACACAGAATAGGTATTCAACAAAAATTTGCTAAATGAATAAATAAGTATGCCGATTACAGGTTCTCCCAACTGATCAGGAGGCCAGCAGGGGCTCTCTCCATAATGCTAATTTCCAGCATTGGACTATAAGTCTCTCAAAATTTCTAAACTCAACTCTAGCCCTTCAGATACTTAGGAAGGCATATTTGTCAGGTAAGAGAGCATAGTTTATTTATTTAATGTAACATAGTGTGTTACTTTGATTTCATAGCTAGCTCTTTAGACATATGATGTTGCTTGGGTCCCTAAAATATTAGAGGTGAGTCTTGTTCCAAGCTCAGTAGAGGTAGGGATGCTAGAGAAAGTGGGAAAAACCAGTTTCTTACTTGACTAAATTTGTAATTTTATATCAATCTGTGTGATTCTCACAGGTGTGTCAAAATGATATAATATCTTGTGGGACATTTTGTGGGTTCTCAGAACCCTTGTACCACTGGGGAAAGGACAGATATATTATGGGTAGTATGTTTATTCTTTCATTCAAGAAATATCTGGGTTATTTTGACCCTTCAGATCTTCTTGGCCAATCGCTAAGGCATCTGCATACCAGTTCTGTTTTCTACGTTGTCGACATCTGGTCCACAGCAAATTTTCACATATACTTTGCTCTAACAACATCTGGCCTGATATGGCCATCTCTTTGCTGTTTCCCATTGGAATGATCAGCCTTTCAGTCTCTTGTCCTTGAGACTTCTCGGCAAAGTAAAATGCCATTGACTTTTGCCTCCACGTTTCAGGGGAAACATTAATTTCCCCAGAGGACCCCTCCTCTTTTGAAGCAAGATAAAAAGGTCATTTATGGGATGGTGTCTTATACAACCAACTCACTTCAAAAAATTATCCTTTAACATCTAACTTCCCAATTTCTTTATATCCCTAATGTGATGAGATGGTTAAGAGTTGCAGAACTGGATTTTTACAAACTAATTTTGTAAGTCTTGTACTTCAATTTAGTATACAGCATATATTGCCTTGGGGCCTCACTAGAAACTGAGACTAAAATAGTTTCACTTTAACATTCTTTTTACAGATGCACATACTTTATTTTTCCAGAGAAACAAAGCTTTTTCTCTAACAGTAAGATCGAAAGACGTATCATACTTCTTCATATAAAGGATCTTACTTAAAGTAAATAACAATGATATTGATAATAGAAGCTACCCTCTAGCCAAGTATATATTGCAAAAGCACAGTCAGAAAAAGTCTGAAAAAGCCAAATATGTAGTCTGCTGTGGAGACTACAGGGTTATTTTATCAGGGATGGTCCTAGGGTGTCAGTAAACTCTGGAAACTTTTTGCAAATTTTGTGTGTAAATGTTTTTGTTTATTTTGTGAGGAAAGGACTCTTTGCTTATTGTTTTTCTCATAAAGGCAGTCACACCAAAATAGTTAAAAACATTGACTAAGAAGGTGACAAGATCAACATTGCTTATACAATTATGGCGACTCATCGTAATTCTTAATAGATGAAATGGCCATCAATAAAAATGGTCAAAAGATCAATAGATGTTACAATTCACTGAAGCTAAATTTCTGCCTTTTTTTGCAAAGAGAGTTTGTACTTTCGACTTACCTGTGAAAGTTATTACAGCTTTGAATGCTCAGGTGCTAAGCAGAATCCCTAGATCAGAATTTACTGAGTCCTAGCAATCAGTTCTCTCTCTCTCTCTCTCTCTCTCTCTCTCTCTCTCTCCCCACCCCCAAAGTTTTTTAGTTGATTTTGATAAATAAACAGGTTTGAGAATCACTCTTTTAAAGCTCTGGTTCCCAATTGCATAAAGTGGTAAAAAATGCAACATAATTCTTGAGATACTTAGACACATATCAACCCCCTGCCCCCAAAACAAAAGATAAAAATGGCACTACAAGGAGATCAGTTAGAGGACAATAATAAGAATACAAATCAGAGAATGTAGGACATAAGTCAAGGCAATGAGAATTGGGAAGAAAGGATGTGTATTTAAGATTTTATCCACAGTGTTATTCATCATAGAGATTAACATTTCATGATCCATAGCATCCCAGTATATGATCCTAATACTGGAAAGGATAGGTTCTCGCTACCTAGAATGTTTGAAAATAATCATTTATCTTTAAACATCTTAGGTCTGTAAATTTAAAGGGACATTTTTTAAAGGCATTATAAAATTTGTGAAATCCTTAACTTTTTCATTTTGAAATGCCTAAAGATATATTTAACATGTTAATTTTTAGCCTTACACATTAGCTACACAAATTTTTGTTACTTTGTACATTCATGACATCATATTTCAGTATTTGCAGACATTTTATATACTTTTAAAAATTCTTCTTTACATGCATTTATATACTCACTCTTGTGAAGCCATCAAATGGTTTTCTTGCTATTGATTTTCAGTGTTTCTACTCCGAGATAATAATAAGTATAGTATAATTAATTTGAGTATATTTAAAGTTTAAAATGTTACAGTTGGAGTAATATTGAAAACTCCCCTCCCTTGACTTCAATAACATTTTTATTGACCTGTCCCACTTTATTTCAAATTGAAGCCTTTCTCTTACAATAGCATTAATTTTACCAGGCATTGAAAGGCTACTCGTGGCCTATGAAGTGTACAAAACTCCCCTTACAAAAGATACTTTAGGAATTCACTTCTTACACCATGCACATTTGTGTGATATTTTCAAATCAAACAGTTCTTAACTACATATATAAATCTTATTCATAGGCAAGTATATGGAAGCATAGTGCTTGCTGTCTTGTTGTTTTATTTATTATCACACTGGAAAATATACTTAAAGCAGGTGATTAGAAGGATTGTATAAATTCTCCATAGGTGAACAATTCAATTGCAATTAAAAATAGAGTGCTAACCACATGAAAATGCATCTTAATAGGAGGAAAATTCTAGCAGTTCATTAGATGGGTATTAAATGTATATGAACACGTCATTATGATGTAAACTCTGAACTTCCACCAGAATTTTTGGCTTTTCTATAATTACTCATGCTCATTCTCTGAGGACCTGAATTTTCCTTATATGGGGGCAAAGGTATGGAGGTAAGTGAATTTCATGATATCTTCTAATTCCTAAAACTCATGCATACTGGTAACTGCAGAAATACATAGTTTTGGTCCCTGAGTTCTACTTGCCCTATGGAAGTGGTTGGATTCACACAAAAAACAGTTATTCATATGCTAACTTTCCCAAATGATAAAGCTAAAATCATAAAATGGGAGTAGACTGAACCAAAACAACTTGGTTGTTTCCAGTTAATATTTCATGCCTGATCTGTAGTAGCTCATTCTATGGAAAGAAAAAAAATTATTTCTATGTTGAGCTTTCCTTATTTCTTGAGAAATCATTTCAGATACTTGCTTCTTGGCTTGCAATATTTGCAATGTGAATTCTGAATTCGTGGCTTATCAATAAAAACACATTGACTTTCACAGAGGTTGTCTGGTGAATTCTAGTACAGGAGTAGAAACATTTACTTACATTGTGTTCACAGCTGATAAACTGCAGTTGCTAACAGTTTGTTAATTAAATCTTAGTTAAGCTTTGTCCTTCCTGCTTGAAAACAGGAACTCTTAACATTTGAGGCTGCAATTTGCATGCATCAGTCAACACAAATTCTGAACAAAGTACTTGTTTAGGTAATAAGATAAGGAGGTACCCTCTCCACATTTCAGCTCCGATGGCCTCAAAGGCAACATTTCCCAAGATTCTTAGCTGCTGCTTGTTCAGGCAGCTCTGTGGTTTGCGCTGCATATTAATTTCTGTCCGACACGGGAATTCAATTTGTACTGTACATTTCATTTCTTCACAGATTTAGATTTATTTCATGTTCTCTGCTTTTAATTAACTCTCTGGCACAGCTGCTGGACAGGATAGAAAAACTCATTGCTCTCCCTGTGTCATGAGTACACCACCAATCATTTGCCACTTAGATGGTGGTGCAGGAGCTATCAGTTTCTATGGCAACCAGAGCCGTGGTGATTGATTCTTTGCCAGTATGGCATCACCACAGGGAGTGCAGCTTGTGATTTTTGTATGCTCGCAACATCCATCTAATTAAAACAGGATTATGGAATCATCCCAGTATATGTTCGACAACTACACTGCAATCCGTTTATGTAAATGTCAACACTATTAAATACAGTGGTCAAAGTGTTTATGAAGAAATATTTGTTTTAGTCTTTGGTTTGTGTGTTGGAAAGTGAGGGCTCCACCACCTGGTTTGGGCCATTACATTCTCTGAAGTGGTAGCCTTCAACTCGGTGGTCACTTTTTGTTTGAAAATCATATAACGCAAAGCCAAATGATTACATTTCGATTGACGCAATGGCTGCCAACTCTAGAATGCTATACTAAGACTGACTTGAAAACTGGTTAATTAATTTAGTGTGTATGAATTATTTATTCATCAAAAGCTCTTAATTCACGTGATTGATTTCTCTTTCATTCATCTCCCTTGAGAGCAGAACATCCTTCTGCTCTATGATTTCCCTCTGACAGAGCATTCCTCGAGTTCTCTAACAGTTGCTTGGGATTTGGGGAAGCCTTACCTATCAGGTAAGATGAAAGATGTAGTATTCACAGTTGTGCACGGAGGCTTCAGATGAAAAAGGCAGCTCAGGGATTTCATGAAGGGCTAAATGGGTAGGCAAGCCCTTCAGAGAATTGTGAGATGTATATGCAAAGTAAAAAGGAAGGACAGAAGGTGACAGATCTGTTAGCAATGTTGTTTTATACATCAGAGTTTTTGCTGGATAAGGCTGACAAAATATTCTGTTAACATGAAAAATGACAGTCTGCACTACCGAATGGCTTCATGTCCCTGTGCATTTCATTTTCCAATGTATTTCTATGTTATAGAAGCTGCTACTATGACAAATATAAGTATGTGCTGTATAGTATGTGCATTTGCTGTCAAAACTCTACTCATTTTACAGAATTTTTCCCTTGCCTTCACATGTAATATGAAGAAATTGCACATTCAAATGATTCTGTCAGAGTTATTTCTGGTTAAATTTTAATTATTAGTACTATACTTTCCAAAAGTTTTATGACATTTCAAAGTTCTCATGAAATGACAGTAAAATTGCTCCCAAAGCAGGAAATTCATAAAATGACAAAAAATATATAAAACATTTTGACTAGGGAAACAAAAAAGGATTCTAATATCAGCTAGGATGTAATGATTGGCTGAAGTAAAATTCATGGAAGCAGGAGTGCTTCATGGAAGGTAACTTTTAAAATGCATATTGTTCTCTGGTATCATCAAGTATATAGAACTATGTAGTGGATGTAATTTATAGAATTTTTCTTTGTCTTAGGCATACAGTTTATATTACATGTATGTATTCACACCTAGCATTACAATACATGTTACTCATTGCTAATTTTTTAGGGAGTAAACCTGATGAACATGCATCTTAACTCTAATATTGGCAGCATCATTCACTACATTCCACTGTACTTTCCACATGTTTGTGCTACCACCAGTACTTCCTTTCATCCAAAAAAATTTTTGATTTATTTCTTAAAATTTTTTGTAAAAAACTTTGTTAAAAAAATTTAACAAATAAATCAAAAATTTTTTTCTTAGAGTTTCCTTTTTGAAATGGAAGAATCGTAGATAACAAAATGCACGACATATTAGGATAATTTTGATGATTTTTCCCAAGTGCTGTGACCAATAAATTAACCTCCCTTTTAGCTAATTATTTTTTCTTATTTAACCTGAAAAATATCCATGCTCCCCTTAAATTTTCCTTCTTTAAAATGATGTGGAATGCTCTGTACTACAAAAAAACAAGAGTATTTCAGAAATTTGTATTGCTCAATTTGTATAAATGTTAGATATTCTTACTAAATACTTGATTGAAAAAAGTATAATTACGCAAACTAGAATCAGTAAAATTTTAGGAAGTTATCTCATCTGCCTCTAAACACATCTTATATCCTCCAAAATTATATTTTATTACTGTGTTAGAATAATCAATATCTGTACTATGCATAGGCAGAAAAAGATATTTTCCTGTAGAGTCATAAAGTTCATCTAAAGTGCAGTTAGACATGTTTCATGACATTTTTAAAAACTATAGAAAGAGATAATGAAAATATATTTCAGAGCCTGGAATGGCCTTGGAAAACAAAGTAAAATGTTCACTTGCTTTCTGAAAGAAATCTTATTATTTAGATATCTGTTATTTTATATACTCTTAATAGATCATGACATCTGTGATGCCATCCCATAGTTTCAAAAAACATGTATTACTTTCAAAGAAAGTCTTTTTTGAGAGTTTATTTTTTTAAGCTTCTTACACAAAAAGGGGAATAAGTAAAATATTGAGTCAAGGACTTGGTTATGCTGCATTCCAGATGGCTGGAGATGTATTTGACAGTCCAGGTGTCATATTAATCTGACAGAATTTTTTTCTTTTGGTGTGTTTTAGGTTGATGGAATCTAGGGAGTCATTACCTGACTATCCACATCCAGAGAACAGCTGGCCAACCAGAGATCTATACCTTATGAGTGCACTGACTTTATTTGAGCTTTGATGATCTGGAAAAAATAAGAGATATGTTCTTCCTATTTTCTTTCTAGGTATAACAATTAAGTGAAAAGGAGCATACATTATTTGCAGTTGAAATGAATGTTATTAATGCAAACATCACTCCAAATACAGTTAATTGAATCAGGCCAAACAAAGGAAATGTTTCCAAACTGAAGATTTTCATGTGTTCTCCGGTCTCCTTCCATATTTCTATAAATGTTGGCATTGAAGCAGAATTGATTGTGGAAATATGAACCTGAAAACAGCCTGTGTCACCCCTTAGGAATCTGAAAAAAAGTAGAATAAGACATGTATAGATTAAAACTTGAGTTATATGAATTAAATAAGTGGTAAATAGGTAGATGGATGAAAAATAGAGAGGCAAAGATATTAATAGATAGATAATATATATTAATAGATAGATAATAGGTGCATGATGTAAACTATATATTTATTATAATACTGCTATTTAATAAAAATGCTTAACTGTCTCTGATACAGATGAATAGGAAAGGATGTGTTCCTAGGCTTGTTATACCAGCCATGACTTGACCAAACACTTAATAGTTACTGCTTATATACTAGTTATTATGTTAGGCACTGTAAAATGTTATATAAAATTATCCCATTTAAATATTGCAATATCCCTGTAAGATAGATAATTTTTCTTCATTTTACAGATAAGGAAACAAAACTTAGGGAAGTGAAGTAACATGTGCAGAGTCCCTGGCAAAGTAGGAATTCAAACTCTGAAGGTATAAGTAAAAATTGTTGTTGTTACTGTCATAGCACATGAATGTCCACTATTTGGCATAGACCTGGAAGCATTATAAGAGACCCCGAGTAGGCCAAGAGCCATCAACGTGGTTCCAAAAAAATCCTGTGACAATGTGAGAAAACTTAAGTGTTTCTAGCATATCCCCTAAATTTGCTAACTTCTGCAAAACTCTAAAGGTAACTCATTCTTTTCAGTGTTGTCCCAAACTCCAGAATCATAACCAGAATGGTTGTGGACCTTTAGGTAGAATGCTATGAGCCAGACAGGACAGATATGGGCTATACATGAAGATAGTAACTTCTAAGGAAGTAAATAAATACTATCATAGACAATGCTTAATCAGTTATTTATTTACTTATTTATTATTGTATATATTTAAAGTGTACAGCATCAAGTTTTGATATACATATATACACATAGTAAAATAATTATTATAGGTAAGTCAATTAACATAAACATAACATAAAAAAACTTCCATAGTTTTTTTTTCCTAGAAAGAGTACCTAAAATCTATACTCTTAGCAAATTTTTAATGTACACTACAATATTATTAACTATAATCCTCTGGCAGTGCATTAGATTTTTAGAATTATTCATCTTACATAACTGCAAGTTTCTAAACTTTGACCTACATATCTCCATTTCCTCCACCTCCCTGCTGCTAACTACCTTTCTACTCTCAATTTCTAAGTATTTTACATTTTTTTAGATTATATATATATATATATATATATAGAGAGAGAGAGAGAGAGAGAGAGAGAGAGAAAGAGAGAGAGAGAGAATAGAGAGAGAGAGAGAGCTTTCAGTATTTTTTTGTTCTGTGTCTGGCTTATTTCACTTAGCATAATGTTCTCCATCATGTGGTCTTTGTTTCTGCTTCTATTTATGTGCTGAATTACATTTATACATTTGCATATGTTGAACCATCCTTACATCTCTGGTATGAAGCCCAGTTGGTTGTGGTAGATTATTTTTTTCATGTGCAGATAAATTCGGTTTGCTAATATTTTATTAAGAATATATGCATCTTGGCCGGGAATGGTGGCTCACGCCTGTAATCCTAGCACTCTGGGAGGCCAAGGCGGGCGGATTGCCAAGGTCAGGAGTTCGAAACCAGCCTGAGCAAGAGCGAGACTCCATCTCTACTATAAACAGAAAGAAATTAATTGGCCAACTAATACATATAGAAAAAATTAGCCAGGCATGGTGGTGCATGCCTGTTGTCCCAGCTACTCGGGAGGCTGAGACAGCAGGATTGCTTGAGCCCAGGAGTTTGAGGTTGCTGTGAGCTAGGCTGACGCCATGGCACTCACTCTAGCCTGGGCAACAAAGCGAGACTCTGTCTCAAAAAAAAAAAAAAAAAAGAATATATGCATCTATATTCAGAGGAGATATTGCTCTGTAATTTTCTTTTTTTTGTTTTGCCCTTTCCTGGATTTGCTGTCATGGTGATATTGGCTTTGTAACATGAGTTGGGGAGAATTCCTTTCTTCTCAATGTCATAGAATAATTTCTGCTGTATAGTCACTAGTTCTTATTTGAAGGTCTGGTAAAATTCAGGTGTTAGACCTTCTGGTCTGGGACATTTTTTGGTTAGAGATTTTTTATTGCTGTTTCAATTTTGTTACTTAATATTGATCTGTTCTGGATGTCTATTTCTTCCTGATTGAGCCTATAGAGGCTCTGTACTCCCAAGAATTTGTCCATTTTCACCATGTTTTCAAGTTTAGAGATTTTAATTGTATTCAGAGATGATATTTTACATTTCCATGGCATCAGTTGTGATTTCTGCTTTTTCATTTGTTTTTTTTTTTGATTCAGGTTTTATTTTTATTTTTTTTATGATTCAGGTTTTATTATCTTTTTTTATTTCAGCATATTATGGGGTTACAAATGTTAAAGTTATGTATATTGTCCATGCCCCTCCCTCCCCCCTTAAGTCAGAGCTTCAAGTGTGACCATCCCCCAAACGTTGCACATATCACTCATTGTGTTTGTATATACCCATCCCCTCCTCCACCCCTACCTGCCTGACAACCGATAAATGTTATTTCTATATGTTTACTTAGGTGTTGATTCTTTAATACCAAATTGCTGGTGAGTGCATCTGGTGCTGGTTTTTCCATTCTTGAGATACTTCGCTTAGGAGAATGAGTTCCAGCTCTATCCAGGAAAATACAAGAGGTGCTAGCTATATTACCATTGTTTCTTAAAGCTGAATACTACTCCATGGTATACATATACCACATTTTATTAATCCACTCATGAATTGATGGGCACTTGGATTGTTTCCACAACTTTGCAATTGTGAATTGTGCTGCTAAGAACATTCGAGTGCAGGTGTCTTTTTTGTAGAGTGTCATTTTTGATCTTTTGGGTAGATGCCCAGTAGTGGAATTGCTGGATCAAATGGTAGATCTACTTGTATCACTTTAAGGTATCTCCAAATTGCTTTCCACAGAGATTGAGCTAGTTTGCAGTCCCACCGGCAGTGTAGGAATGTTCCTATCTCTCCGCATCCATGCCAACATTTATTATTTGGGGACTTTTTGATAAAGGCCATTCTTACTGGAAATAGGTGATATCTCATTGCAGTTTTGATTTGCATTTCCCTGATGATTAGAGATGTTGAGCATTTTTTCATATGTTTGTTGGCCATTATTCTGTCTTCTTCTGAAAATTTTCTGTTCATGTCCTTTGCCCACTTTTTGATAGGGTTGTTTGATTTTTCCTCGCTGATTTTCCTGAGTTCTAAATAAGTTCTAGTTATCAGCCCTTTATCGGATGTATAGGTTGCGAAAATTTTCTCCCATTCCGTGGGTTGTCTATTTGCTCTCTTGACATTTTTTTTGGCTGTGAAGAAGCTTTTTAAGATTGAGCTTATTGTAGTCCTTTCTTTTCTGCTTCTGGTTAATCCAGTGAGAGGCCTGTCAATTTTGTTTATCTTTTCAAAGAACCAACTTTCGTTTCATTAATCTTCTCTATAATTCTTATGTTATTTATTTCATTTAGCTCTGCTCTGATTTGGGTTATTTCTTTTCTTCTGGTAGGTTTGGGATTGGTTTGCTCTTGCTTCTCCAATTCCTTGAGATGATTCATTAAATTCTCAATTTGTGATCTTTCTGTCTTTTGGATGTAGGCATTTAGGGCTATTAATTTTCCTCTCATGAACTGCTTTAACTGTATCTCACATATTTTGGTAACTTTGTCCCCTTTATCATTTAGCTTGAAAAATCGTTTGATTTCTAGCTTAATTTCCTCCTTGACCCTGCTATCATCCTAGAATAGGTCGTTTAGTTTCCATGACTTTGTATGTAGAGTAGTGTTTCTGTTAGAATTTATTTCTAATTTTATTCCACTATGGTCTGAAAAGATAATTTCTATTTTTTTAATTTATTGAGACATGTTTTGTGGCCTAGGATATGATCAGTCTTAGAGAATGGTCCATGACCTGATGAGAAGAACATATATTCAATAGTTTTTGAGTGAAATGTTCTAAATATTTCTGTTAGGTCTATTTGTTCTAGAATTCTATTTAAGTCTATTGTTTCTTTGTTTATTTTCTGTTTGGAGGATCCATCCCATTTTGTCAACAGGGTATTGAAGTCCCAGGCTATTACAGTGCTGCTGTTCATCATTTTGTTCAGATCAAGTAGAATTTGCTTTATGAATCTGGGCACTAATTTGTTACATGAATAAATATTTAGAATTTAAAATTGATATGTCTTTGTATTGTATGGTTCCCTTTACCATTATATAGTGACTATCTTTATCTTTCCTTATTGTTGTTCATTTGAAGTCTATGTTATCTGTTATGAGTATGGGTAGGCCAGCTTTCTTTTTATTTCCATTTGCATAGAATATTGTTTTCAATCCCTTCATCTTGAGTCTGCATGTGTCTTTGTGGGTTAGATGTATTTTCTGGAGACAGCAGATATTTAGCTTGTGTTTTCTTTTTTATCCATTCAGACAGACTATGACAAATGCATGGGGAGTTCAAGCCATTTGCATTTATTGAAAGAATTGATACATGGGGTGGATTTCTGTTCATCCTGTTGCATAGAATTTTATTGCTCTGTTTTACCTCTTGAGCCATTGTGGTATCTAGGCACTGATCTTTAGCTTTTGGGTGATTTTACATTGGTAGGTGTCTACTGTGTTGATCTGTGTATAATGCAGTTCTGAATACTTATTGCAGGGCAGGTCTAGTCTTGACAAATTCTCTCAGTGTTTGCTTGTCTGAGAAGGTCTTCATTTCTCCCTTTTATATGAAACTTAGTTTTGCAGGATATAAAATTCTAGGCTGGCTATTTTTCTGTTTGAGAAGTCTTAGATTGGGGCCCTACTCCTTTCTGGCTTGTAAGATCTCATTTGAGAAGTTTACAGTTAGCCTGATGGGTTTTTCTTTGTAAGTTATCTGATTTTTTTCACCTTGATGCTTGTAGGAGTGCCTCTTTCATGTTTCCTTTGGCAAGTCTAATGACTATGTGTCGTGATGATTGCCTCTTTGCAATGAGTCTTCCCAGAAGTCCTTTGAGCTTTTTGTATCTGCTTATCTATATTTCTAACAAGGACAGGGACATTTTCCTTCATTATTCCTTCAAATAGGTTTTCCAACCCTTTTGTATTTTCTTCTTCACCTTCATGAATGTTTTTGATTCTTATGTTTGGCCTCTTTACATAATCCCAAATTTCTTGTAAGCTTTGTTCATTTCCCTTAATTCTTTGTTCTTTCTCTTTGACTCACTTGTTTAGCTCAAAGGTGTTATCTTGAAGCTCTGAGATCATTTCTTCTGCCTGATCTAGCCTATTTTTTAAGACTTGCCACTGTGTTTTATAAATCCTTGAATAAATTTTTCATTTCCAGAAGTTCTGTTGGGTTTTTCTTTAATAATTCAACTACTTTAGATAATTTTTTCATTCATTTCCTGGATTGTTTTTGTGATTTCTTTGTGTTGGGTATCTATTTTCTCTTGTATTTCATTGACCTTCCTTATCCATATTCAAAATTCTTCATCTGTCATTTTAATCTTTCCATTTAGATTGGTATCCATTGGTAAGGAGTTATTGTTTTCTTTTAGGGGTGTTTTTGAATAAAGTATTCTATAAATGTCAATTAAGTCCAGTTGATTAATGGAACTATTTAGTTTATCTATGTCCTTACTCTTTTTTCCTGCTTGTTAAATCTGTTATTGATAGAGGGGTGTTGACATGAATGTAGTTAATCCAGATTTCTTTTGATTTGTGTTAGCATGGTATATCTTTCTACACCCCTTTATTACCTGTGTCTTTATATTTAAAGTAGATTTTTTTGTAGACTATATACAGTTGGTTCTTGTTATTTGTTCCACTCTGACAACCTCTGTTTTTTAATTGATGTTTTGAGATGATTGACATTTAAAGTGATTATCAGTATAGTTGAATCAATTCTACCATGTTTATTAATGTTTTTCATTCATTGCCTTTGTTTTATTCTCTTTTGTTGTTGTTGTTTGCTTATGTATTTTATACTTTTTTTTGGTCTCCTTTGATTTTAATTAAGCATTTTATATGATTCCATCTCTTTCCTCTGTTAGCATATCTATTATATTTGTTTGTTACTGTTTTAATGGTTGCCCAAGTTTGCAGTATACATTTACAGCTAAGTTAAACCATCTTTTGAATAACACTAAATTACTTCATGGGTAATACAAATACTTTATATGAGAGTATTGCCAATTTTTCTTTCTAATAGCAATACTGTCATTCATTTCATTTATTCATAAGCCATAATTACTGACAATATTTGTATTTTTTGAACAAACTGTTATCTGATCAATTAAAAATAGGAAAAATAAAATAAAAGATACTATTCCACATTCACTTATTTCTGCTTTAATGATCTTCCTTTCTTTATGTAGATGCAAGTTTCTGATTTATATCATTTTTCTTCTTTCTGAAGAACTCTATAACATTTCTCGCAAGACAGGTCAACTGGCAACAAATTCTCTCAGTTGGTATTTTTATGAGAAAGTTTTCATTTCTTTTTTACTTTTGGAGGATAATTTTTCTGGATACAGAATTCTATGTTTGTTTGTTTGTTTGTTTTTCTTTCAACATTGTAAGCATTTCCCTCTATGCTTTTCTTTCTTGCATGCTTTCTGACAAACTGAATATAACTCTTATCTTTGTTCCTCTATAGGTAAGCTGTATTTTCCTCTGACTTCTTTAAAAATTTTCCCTTTTCTTTGATTTTCTTCAATTTGAATATGACATGGCTAAGTATAGATAGATATTTTATATTTATCCTATTTTGAGTTCTATCATTCATTTCAGAAAATTCCCTGCCATTATTGCTTCAATTATTTCCTCTGTTTTTTTTTTCCTCTCTTTCTTCTACTTCTGTTGTTTTCATTACACATACATTACAATTTTTTGTCCTAGTTTTTGAATATTTGTTTCATCTTTTTCCTTTATTTCTCTTTGTAGTTCAGTTATGAAAATTTATATTGACATTTATTCAAGCTTAGTGATTCCTCATTCATATTCCATGTATTGATGAGCCCGTCAAATTTCTAGTATTTTTTTATTTCTAGCATTTTCTTTCTATTATTTTCTATAGTTTTCCATTTATCTGCTTTTAGTACCCATATATTCATACATATATTTAAATTTTATCTATTTTTTTCATTACAGCCCTTAACATATTAATCATAGTTGTTTTAAATTCCCATTTTGATAATTCCAACATCCCTTCTATATCTGAATTTGGTTTTGCTGCTTAGTTTGTTTCTTCAAATTGTGTTTTTTATTCTTTTTAAATATACCTGGTAATTTTTTGTTAGAAACTGAACATGGTGTACCAGGTAAAAGGAACTGAGGTATATGTGCCTTTAGCATTAGGTTTTTATGTGATTAGGAGTTAGGTTGTAATTACTGTTTGCTGTAGCTGTGGTATCAGAGTCTAAAATTTTCTCTGATGCCCTTGTTTTTCTTTTCTTTTTTTTTTTTCTGTCATTTGTGGTTTTCACTAGATACTCTTAAATGATGTTTGAGATTTTTGGTTCTTTCAGTTGTATTCCCTCGTTCTTCTTCAGGATTGACTTTCAGATTGTGGTAAGGTGTTGGGGAAGGAAATGTGTTCTATTGTCTTAAGGTTATATCTCATTATTTTAGTGACCCTATGTCTTTGGTCTGTGACTTTCAAAAATCCATCTCAGATTTGCTTTCTTTTATTTTTTCCTCTTAAGTGAGGCAGAAAGGCAGTTGGACCTGAGTATTTTCTTTTCCCTATATGGAATACTAGAGCAGGCTACATTTGTGTATTTCCCTTCATATAGGTTGCTTAGGCTCTGGTGAAACACCAGTTAGTTAGGATCTGGTAAAACAGTTTTCCTCGTGAGCAGGTCTTATTCAGGACACAGAATGTGTTATGGAAATATTTTAAAAGTTGCTACTTTTCCCTTTGCTCTCCTGGAAATATAAGGATTTTTTTTTTCACTAATCTTCACTATGAGAACCTGGTAGGGCTCCTGGAAGTAAACTTTAGGAAAGCGCAGGGCATCCCTAAGACTAAATATCCCTGGAGTTTTATCTCCCAAATTTGTCCACTATTAGCCTCTAACAATTCATTAGTTATAATTTCAGTTTTTTTAACCTCATACTGGCTCCAGCAATGGTTCCTACACTACTACAATAAGCTATGATTCCCTGTATCTTCTTGTCTGTCTCTTCAATTTGGGGGGGCAGCAGTTTGCTCTGTGATCTCATTTTTCTAAAGTATCTGAGAAGAGTTGTTAATTTTCAATTTTGTCAGTTTTTTTATTTTTGTGGACATGAAAGACTAGCCTTCTAACCTTTTAAAATCCTAGACCAGAAATGAGAATGCTACTATACTTTTTTAAAAAATTTTAGTTTGTAATAATAGAAGATTCACATACAATTGTAATAAATAATGCAGAAATATCCCATACACTTTTCCTGGTTTCTTTCAGTAATAACTTACAAATCTTACAGTAATCTTACAAATATATAATACAACATCACTACTAGAATATTGGTATTGATACAACACACTAATCCTTTTCATATTTCTTCAGTTTTACTTGTACTGATTTGTATTTGTGTGTATATTTGTTTAGTTCTATGCAATTTTAACACATATATAAGTTAGTGTATCTACCACTGCATTAGTCAAGTTAACTTTATTTCCAATAGCACAAGAATTCCTCCTGTTACCCTTTATAACCACACCCATGTTTCTCTCACCTTATCCCACTCTTAACTCCAGAAACCATTAATTAGTTTTAATTTCCATAGGTATTACACTTTTATGATACATTGAATTTGTATTTTGTATCCAAGTCAAACAATATTAGCATATCGGTAAGCAAATTCTCCTTTTATACCATAATACCATAATTTTATAGAAAGAAAAATGAAATTTTGTTGTACATATATTTTCTATGTAACACATAAAAAGGAGGAATATCTACTTCAAATTGGATGGCAGCATCACTACTCAAATCTCCTGAGTTACAATTCCCAAAATGACAGTCAGCTGATACCATTTATTTTCATGGAATTTCTTCTCCTTTCACTGAATACAGAATTCTAATGGTTGGAGAAAATAGTATCTAATATCAAAATGGTCCCTCCCTACGTGGTTAACAGCAGAATACCCCTATTACATGTCTGCCACAAATAGGAGGCCATTTTGTCTCTTTAAAAATGAATGAAGATGAGAGTGTTTACAAATAAGTGGTTCAGAACCTGAGGGATTTAGAGGACACCAGGTTAGAAATGGGTGTGGTGGGAGGCTACAAGATATTGGTATTTTCTTTACTGGAATTTCAATTTATTGGTGTACATAAAATTTAATATTACTATGTAAAATTGTTATTTTTTAATTTCATGTAAGACTGTGTTCTCCTGATTTTCCTCATAGATTCTATATTTGTATTTACATATCATTAAAATATATTTTAATAGGTTACCTTAATTGTAGACAACTAAACTAGTTTTCTGTAGCATTTTGCCAAGAAAAACCTTAGTGATCGTATGCATGGATTTAGTGCTAAATTGATCTTTGTACTGATTATTTATCTTACTTTTTAATTATGCAAAGCTCCAATTAAAATATAAAATAAAATGTGAAAGCAGGGAAGAATAGGTTTTTCAAAATATGCAGATCAGATGAATGCACCTTATTTAGGACATCTTTCCTTCATTTTGCACCTGTATTTTGAACATATACAGTTATATGTTCCAAGAATAGACAGATATTTCAGAGAAAGTCTGCTTTTAAAATGTACTCAGTAACTAGTCACTAATCCTTTCCTCTGAGAACTCAGTCTGCTAAATATGATACAATGTATTAATATTCTCTTGCACACATTGATTGAATGCCACAACAAGACTCTAAAGACATCATAATCTAAACACCTAAGGGTCCTGGAAAAGGAGATGATTTATTTGATATCTGTAACACAAAAGGTTTAGCAAAAAGAAAAATATTTAAACACTATAAAGTCAACATGGAGGATTTAAGTTTATATGATCATATTAATTCTAAAATATATATAATGTCATCAATTTATTTATCTATTATCTTTCTATAATGTATATGTTAGAAAAAGAGAGAAAGAGGATTCACACACACCGATTCCAAAATTAAATCATATCTAATAATAAGCAATATCATGAGTAGCTTCCTATTCATAGAACATTTATTTTATCCTTAAAAAAATGCCACTTTCAAAACATAAGAATGTAGAAAAACCACAACTACCTGAAAATAACTGTTCTTGATTATCATTAACTTAAAAAATGCCAATGTCAATGGTGTATGTGTATATTTGGTTTGTGGAAAGGTTGAATAACTGGTGAGGATATTTTCATTAGCTGATACTTCTCATCCAAATTTCAATTTTTTTGAAAATTTCTTTTAGAGACTCAAGTGAGTCTGCATGGGCCAACCTACACAGGCATTTAAAAGGAAAAATGAAGTATGCATAAAAGGTAAGCATGTGATGATTCTCATATCCCCTGTCCTTATGTGGGTGATAGAAATAATTATTTCTAGACATGTCATTGCACTGGGCACAGTTGGCACACATGAGTCGGCCAGGTGTTAGATGTGATAGGAAATTTGCTGCCTGATTAGACGAACTGGAATCCAAGTGCAACAACATTCTCTCTTAAATGAAATGAGGGGCGGGAATTTAAAGTTGCCATTTAATTTTTCATCTGTGGCCAACACATGCTGGTGTTTCAAGATGATTTTGTTAATCACATGAGACTATTCAGCACATGTGGTAATGAAAAGATAGAAAAATGTTTTTGTCAAACAAGGCAAAAACTGTCCAACTCAGTTCCATCGCAATCAACTTAGTTGAATGTTTTTTTTTTAAATTCTTTCAGTTTATTTCCTCTTATGATTGCACAAACATATTTTGCTTTGTTTTGCTTCTGCTAAGATTTTTACCTACTGTCCCTTTTTTATTATAATAATTTAGTCATACTCTGAGCCCTACAGGCACCTTTGTTACCCCCAAGGGTGCCCTGGAGCTCAGAGTTCTTCGCAAGGAAGTTGAAAACCTTTAAAAATATATATCATATACATAAGATAAGTAATTTACACTTTTATTTAATTTAAAATTATTGATTTTTGACTCCTGACATATATTAAAAATTCATTAATGATAATAATAGTTAACATTTATTGAGACTTTATAATAGGCACTTTGCCAAACATTTTATATGCATTCTCATCATTTAAATATCATAAACTTTGAAATTGATATTGTAATCATCACTTTTCTAGGGAAGCAAGGCTTATGCAGACAGGTTTCACAAACTACTCTAGGTAGGTCATGTAGCATATAAGAGGAAGAGCTACTTTTTCTGAAATTGAACTCTATAGTCTCAATCACTCAATTTCTTATTTCAAAGAAAGCTGTTTCAAGGTCCTTTCAGACAGCTCATGAGGTAACAATTAATTTTATAGTAAAACTGGAATCAGATTCTCACTTTTTCATGAATATTAAGAGCACAGAAAGTTTATTGATATTGTTTTAGATTCCATATTACTAGTAACCTTTTAGAAACTATTAATAATGAGTTTTAATACAGTATCAAAAAGAACAAAAGCCATATGAGCATGTCAACAGATGTAGAAAAATCATTGGATAAAATGCAACATTACTTCATGAGAAAAATTCAACATATTAGCTATAGAAAAAATATACCACAACACAACAAGGCAATATATGACAAACCCACAGCTAACATTATACTGTACAGGGAAAAGTTGGATGCTTTTTCTCTAAGATCAGGAACAAGACAAGCATGACCACTTTCACAACTACTATTCATAATACTGGCAGTTTTAGTCAAAGCAAGTAGGCTCAAGAGAAAGAAATAAAGGCCATCCAAATCGGAAAGTAGGAAGTCATATTTTTCCTTTTTGCAGATGACATGATTATATGTACTGAAAAATTTAGACTCCACAAAAAACTCTTAGAACTCATAAACAAATTCAATAAGGTTGCAGGTTCAAAATTAGCATACAAAAATTATTACCATTTCTATACACCAATAATGAACTACTTAAAATGAAATCTAGAATGCAATTCCATTCACAATAGCACCTCCCCCATACACACACACAAACCCTAGGAATAAATTTAACTAAGAGGGTAAAAGATCTCTACAATGAAAATTCTAAAAGTCTGATGAAAGAAATTGAAGAGGACACAGAGTAATGAAAAGATATCCCATGTTCAAGGGTTGGAAGAGTTAATATTGTTAAAATGACCATACTACCCAAAATGAGCTATACATTCAATACAATTCCTATCAAAATATCAACGATATTTTTGGCATAAATATATAAACAATTGTGAAATTCATATAAGACAAAACATCCTAAATAGCCAAAATAATCCTGAGCTAAAGGAACAAAGCTGGAGGCATCATACCACCTGACCTCAAAATATACTACAAAGCTATAATAATCAAAACAACATCATATTGGCATAAAAACAGACACATAAACCAATAAAACAGAATGGGGAGCTCAGAAATAAAACCACATGTTTACAACCAACAGATTTTAAACAAAGATGCTAAGAACATACATTAAGGGAAAGGATAGCACCATCAATAAATGACACTGGGAAATTTGGATATCCACATGCAAAAGAAGAATGAGTCTAGACCCCTATCTCTTACCATATACAAAAATCAACTCATAATGTATTAAGGACTTAAATGTAAGACCCGAACTATGAAACTGCTAGAAGAAACCTAGGGAAAATTCTTCAGGACACTAGTGTTGGCAAAAATTTTTATGGATAAGACCTCAAAAACACAGGCAACAGAAGGAGAAATAGACAAATGGAATTAAATCAAAATGAAAACTTCTGCACAGTAAAGGAAGCAATAAACAGAATGAAGTGACAACTTCAGGATGGAAGAAAATATTTGCAAACTATCTGACAAAGAATTAATATCTAGAATATACAAGGAACTTGAACAACTCAGGAGCAAAAAACTATTAAATGAAGTATCTTAGTGAAATACTAAGTGAAGTATCACATGAATGGAAAAACAAGCACCACATGTACTTATCATCAAATTGGTACTAACTGATCAACACTTAAGTGCACATATAGTAATAACATTCATCAGATGTTGGGCAGATGGGAGGGGGTATGGGTATATACACACCTAATGGGTACACTGTCACCATTTGAGGGATGGACATGCTTGAAGCTCTGACTTCGCTGGGGCAATGACAATATATGTAACCTAAACATTTGTATGCCTATAATATGCTAAAATAAAAAAAAATTTAAATGAGTAAATTACTTGAATAAACATGTCTCAAATGAAGACATACAAATGGTATATGAAAAAATGCTCAATTTCACTAATTGTCAGAAAAATGCAAATCAAAACTATAATGATATATCCTCTCACTCCAATTAGAAAGATTATAATTAAAAAAAGACAAAAAGTTACAAATACTGGTGAGGATACAGAGTAAAGGGAACTCTTAGACACTGTTGGTGGGAATGTAAATTAGTACAGGCATTATAGAAAAAAATTATGGAACCATCTCAAAAAACTAAAAATAGTACTACCCATTGCTGGGTATATATCCAAAGGAAAAGAAATGAGTATGCCACAGACATATCAGCACTTCCATGTTCACTGAAGCACTGTTCACGATAGCCAAAATATGGAATCAATCTAAGTGCCCATTAATAAATGCATGGATAAAGAAAATGCAGTATGTGGTAACTGTGCATTTCTTTGTCTTGAAATTTTACCTCAAAAGAAAAAATATAGAACTGTAAACTAATATTGAACTCTAGGTAATATTATGCTGACATATTCAAGAGCAAAGTATATTGATATTTGCATCTTACTTTAACATGTTCATCAAAACTATAAGACAGGTTGCAGAGCGATCTCTAGAAGGATGAATAAGTGAAGAGCTATATAACAAAATAAATATTGTAAAAATTAACTGTAGAGCTGCGGTAGTGAGTGTGTATGTGTACACACACATTTGGATGTTTATTGTAAAATTCTTTTACTTCGTGAATGTTTGAAATTTTTAATGTACACTTTTGGAGAAAATGTTACAAGAAAAATGAAGGCAAATCTGTATTATGTAACAATGTCCAATGACATGACCTAGACAAAACACAGCAAGAAAATTTTTACTTTATTTTGTTTTTCAATTTAATACATTAGACAAATCTGTAAACGTATGGTGGTAAAAAGAACTATCAAAAATATTTTAAAAGGTTTAAGTGAATCTTAATGGGATAGAGTATGCGTAGTTTCCTTGCACATTTAATGTATTTATTCTTTGTTGTCATAGAATATGTATTTCCTCACTATGTAAAAGAAAAAGCCACCTTGTCTCTCACAATTGGAAATCAGAGTTAGAGTGACAGACTCCTCAGTGTTAAACTTACTTAAGTCTTACAAGTTACTAATTAAAAGTTCCTTAATTTTATACTTGAATAGATAAAGTGACTTGCCTAAGGTCATTTGCCTGAGTGAAGGAGTGAGACAAGGACCCATGTTGTTTAACTCCTAGCAAAATGCTCTTCTTAATACACTATGCTATCTTATTAAACAACAAAGTTTAAAATGTGTAAGTATTTTAAAAATTCATATAAAACTCTGCATAAATTCTTTAATCATTATCACATTTTTGGGTCATGTTTTCATTTTTAATTAAAATTTAAATAAAGAAACAGAAGATATTAAATTTTGCTATTAATTTCCTATATTCACTCTGTGAATATCACAAATTCTCTTAATATATACACATAAACACACACACATACATAAGTATATATCCTAGAATCAGGAGTGTTTAAATGAGTTCTTTGGTTTCCAGTGAAATTATTAGTTAATACAGTAACTATAAAAATACCTATCTACCTCCCTTTCAAAATGTGGAAAATATTCTATAATAAAGTCTTATATTCAAACAACAGTCTTAATAGTAAAAGATACTTTTAAAACATGTTTTAAGACATAATACAATTATGTTTCTACATAAAAAGGCATCTGCTTGAAGATGCTCTTAAGATTCTGATAGTTTAGTTATTATTAAAGATCTTAATTGCTTCTTATTGTTTGAATAATAAATGAATATGGCAAAAAGTTAACAACTCTTAGCTCTCTCCATTTTGTCTTCTCTGCTTGGCTGACTGAAGGAAATATTAAGAGAAGTGAATTCCAGGGAGTGATGTCAGCAAGTTTGGTTTATTTCTACAAATGATTGTTACTGACAAAGAAATATCCATTTTTAAAAATTAATTAATTAATTTTTTGAGGCAGGTGCCTGCTCTGTTGCCCAGGTTGAAGTGCAGTGGAGTGATCATAGCTCACTGCAACCTTGATCCTGGCTGGCCTCAAGCAATCCTTCTGCTTCAGCCTCCCGAGTAGCTAGGATTACAAGTATGTGCCACTATGCCTACCTAATTTTTTAAAAAATGTTTTATATGAAAGGAATCTTGCTACGTTGACAAGGCTGGTCTCA
This sequence comes from Mirza zaza, assembly GCA_008750895.1. Taxonomy (NCBI): domain Eukaryota; kingdom Metazoa; phylum Chordata; class Mammalia; order Primates; family Cheirogaleidae; genus Mirza; species Mirza zaza. The sequence goes on along the minus strand of VSMD01012443.1, from coordinate 35,044 downwards.
ATCTCCTGACCTCAAGTGATCCTGCCACCTTTGCCTCCCAAAGTGATGAGATTACAGGCAAAAGCCATTGCACCTGGCCAAGATACCACTTTAGATATTGAACACTGTGTTGTCATAATTGCATAATATTTTACTATAAAATGTTTTTGTTGAGATTTCCTAGAAAATAGAAGAGTTATTGGAATTTCTGTACTTTTTAAATCAATTTCATAAACCTCTGTAATATTTCCAGAAAGGAAATAATTGAGTATATTCCATGTTCTTAAAGATTTTTTTCCCTCAGATTTCACTATGCAATAGAGTCACTTGGGGTAAGTTTTAAAGAATTTTTAACCTTGATTCCAAGAAATTCTGATTCAGAAGAAACACCTGCTCAGATGATTTTGAGGCCAGGTTTTCAAAATGTAGACTTTGAGCATCATTGCTTTAAGAATGCCTACCATTTTTAGAGTTGACAGAATATCAATCAAGTATTATCTGCATAGTCTGTATGACCCTAACCACAGTGATTCTAGAAGAGCATTCTGCTCTACATTAAATCTCAGAAGAAAACGCTGTTGAAAATCACGTATCTGAAAATTCAAAGGACTAAATGCTCTGGATAACCTGCTCAACCCCAAATCCAAGCAAAATGCTCTTGATGGTTATTGCCTGGCTGACTAGATTTGAGCTTTGGGTCATTAGTTGGAGACTTGATCATTGTGACTCTTCTTCTACCTTCAACCTTCCCCACTAATTATAGAATCAATCTTAACTTGTGCTTTAAAAAATATCTCCAGTAGTCCTCTTGTTTTCACCCAGCATTAGCACCAAGAGCTAATACTCTCATGAACTATCACCATAAACAGAAGTATAGAGCCATGTCCCAGAGAGCCTATTTTCCAAGGAAGTTTGAGTGAGCAGGAGAAACAAAATCTGGCACTAATGATGAATAAGTTTAGCAATATGAAAATCCAAAGACAGCAGAAAAATTAATGATATATTTTTAGTAATGTTGGTGAAAAGCAAGATTTTAGAAAATAGTTGCCATCCATTTTCTGGAAAGAAAAAACAACACTTCCCATGAAATAAAAACAGATGGAGGTTTTACATTTATAAAATAAATATCATCATTAGAAACATTAAACAGTGAAACCAATCCTGAAGAAATCTAGATCAGCGAAATAGCAAATAGACTCAAGGTGTACATATATATATGGGTATGTGTGTGTGTTGTATACACACACTAATGAAAGATAGTGTGACGGTAACATGTAAACTTAGAGCCTACAACCCACCCTATGAAGTCAGCTAGACCTTGATTTGAGTGTAACTCTGTCACTTACTAACCATTTGACCTTGCCCAAGTTATTTAATATCCCATGCCTCAAAATTTCCTTCTAAGTAAAGCAAAAATTATAAACCTACTTGACATGAACATTGAGAAAATAGTGATAAAACTTAGGCAAAATGCCTAGTCTCTGGCACATGGAAATTCTAATAAATGACAAAAGATTGCAAACACTTAAGAGAGAACATTAAAATTCACCATGTATTTAGAGTAAATTTTTAAAAGAGAAGTTGAAAGAAACAGAAAATACTCTGATAATATAAAGTAATAAGTAACAGTTAAATTACTTACCATCCTAAGTGCTTTCCATGTATTAACTCATTTGATCCTCACAACAAACCTTTGAGTTTTATAGATGCTATTTTAGAAATGAAGACATCCGATCATAGAAGTAATCAGAACTCAAAGAAAGAAACACAATTGGATATTTTGAAAAGGGATTATAACATTCTAGGCAAAATTAATAATCTATGACTTTTAAGGAAAAAATTCTGGTGAAATCCTATAATTCAAGAAAATAATACTTATGTAAATATTTAAACAGAAGATAAGAAATGCCACCATTACCATAAACAACAATAATAAAACATTATTTTCACAGCTGCTAACACCAAAGTGCCTTCAAAATCTGCATAACCAAAAAATTGTTGAAACTAGTTAAGCTAGAATTCATTTGCAAAGTTGAAAGAGAAACAACCATACATTTCCTTATAATTAAAAAAATAGTCCTTCCACAGAGGGCATTGGAGGAACCACAAGTGGAAAATTCACTAATGATATAATTTATAAAGTCAAGCTTTTATTATAGAAATAAAAAAGACAAAAATAAAAGATTTTTAAACAAATGATAATGTATACAATCATTATATGGTGCCACTAAGGGTTGGCACAAGCAACTTCTCACTTGTATATTAAAATGTATTCCATTTGTTCTTGCATAGGTAATGCAAATTCCATGTTGACAATAAAACATACTTATTTCTAATTTTCCTTGGGAGATATAGAACAATGTTTTTTCTTAAAACTATGTACTTACTCTGGAGATTCCTTTGTATGTGAAACATTCATTAGAATAGTCTTATTCCACTTGTGTTGAACATACTTTGTGCAGTGCATGGCCCAGTGTCTGCGATTGGGTTCAAAGAGTGTGACCTACCAGAACTTCTCTATCCCTAAAAAGAGTCAGTAGACTGTGGTTGTGCTAGTCAGTAGGCTGTGGTTATGTTTCCATGATATTTGGGGAGCACTCTAGACTTTATAACAGCCTTGTTTATTTTTCAATAAAAATATATTATCCATATTATGTTGACATCTTTTACAGATACAAAATTATCTTCTTTTCCACCAGGTTAAATTCCATTCAGGTAGATGATGATGCTTTCCCAATTTAAATTTGCAAATTAGGTAGCATAGTAAGATTTATTATGCAGGACTCTTGGTATTTAGGGGTTCACATTCAAAGCAGTGTGTAGGAAGACCATGAGCTTTGTGCAAAGATTAGCTCTGACATAATCACTGTTTTTAGATCTGCTGGATAACAGTTTTCATTTTATTTATGAGCCTCATATTTTAAATTGACGTTTATGCTGGGCAATGTGTGAAATTATTTGACTGTGACCAGACTTATTTATAAATTCAATGTGAAGACTGACACATTTCATATGCTATTTGTATTTTGAATATATTGGAAATGGTACAATTAAAATATCTGAGCTTAAAGAGTGAAGGGGAGAGATACAGATTCAGTTAAGAAATAATGTTTGAGTGTACACATATTTAAAAAGTTATAAAAGGAAAAGAAGCAATATGAACTACTTATCTCAGTGCCTGAAAATATGCAGGAAGCAAAAATAAGACCTGCTAAGGCTGGCATATGAAAAGGACTTCATGAAATGTTAACTTAACACATTCAAAATCATATTATAATTAGTACGGGTGAACCATAAAATGTTCCTAAAAACACCTAGAAGTTAATATGTTTTTTTTTCTTTCTCATTCTCTCAGTCTCTTACTCTCACTGTCATCTTCATATTATCAAGTATAAAGGTCTTAGTTGAAGACTGTGTTCCTAGAGAACATGCACTTTGCTGAATAGCAAAATGTTACACCCTTAGATAAAATTCTCATCAGGTATAGTGACACTGAGTGGACTTAGAGCTTTAATGGGAATTTAAGGGTTTGGGTCAGGTTTTGTGCATGACTGCCTACCCTTCACCCTGATATTTTCAATGTGTCTACTACCCATATGTACAAGGATACCAACAGGGAAAGGACAAATATATGCAAGGGGTTCTGAAAAGTTTATCTTATGAATCTTAAGATTCTGAGGCATCCAGGGGAAAAAATGATACTATAATTACCAGCAAGAAAAATTCTAACAAGGTACACGCAATTTGTTCCCTTTTTTGTGACTCAAAATTTCTGACTCACATTTAGCATAATTCATTTCCTTTTAGTGAAAGTGTCAGTACCATTCTTTTCAAAATATTCCTTCTTCAGAATTACCCTCTGCATTGAGAAATGACATACAATAGCAATAATAGCAATAATTATAGTAATAACAATACCATGTATTTAGTGATTCGGGATAGAGTGATTGACATTGAAGATAATTATCTCTAGCATATAGTAAAGAAAAACTGGTTTGTTGGTAGGTAGAAGCATAAGACACTTGGCAGCTAGTGAAATGATGAAATCTGTTACCAAACAGCTCCCTGGAATTAGTGAGTCTATCAAGCAGAGGGTGGCAGCAGAATACTGTGGACTTTTGATTTTTATATATCTATCATTTATCTCACTAACGGGTGTACAGTAGGCAGTGCATTTTATCAGTTGTGACTACAGAGTAAGCTTCTGGGACAAGAAGAGTTGAGGAATCCTTGAGAAATTAGGGAAAATTTAATTCCTGAAAAAAAATGCTTTAAATCAGAAACAGGTGGAGAGGACAGAATCAAGGCATATCTCACAAATGAGTACATTAAAACAGGTTAAAAGCAGGTGATCAAAAAGTCTGTTAGACAAACAAGTACAAAAGAGTGCATATAGAAGAAAACAAAGTGATAGGTATAAAGTCCAGTCACAAAGGTAGGAACTTACCATCAACACATATTGAAAAAAAAAAAAAAAAGAGAGAATGATTATGAAATGCTAGCACTAAAGAACTGTGATAAATGTCCCAAGGGTCACTCTTGTCTAGTATTTAGATGTATTCTTCCAAGAAGATCCACAATGATAAAGGCAGACCCCAGGGTGGAGATGGATGTTAATAATAATGGATGATAATAACAACAATGCTCCTTCTCCACTGCTACTACTACTAATAAATAATGAACATTACAAAGGAGTCAAAAATTATAAAAGTTGACAATAGGCATATGAAATTTAATATTATAACTTTTTAAATGTAAAGTTTACCTGATACAGTTAGTTAAGAGCATAATTACAATAGTACTGAATAAATTATATAAATGCTAAGAAGTTTTAGTAATAATGCAGTTAGGTTTATGGTTTTCCCTTCTTGCTTTGTTAGTAGTTTAATAGCTATAATTACCCTGAATTTGATCATATTTCCCTGAAATAGTTAATGATAACCATCATCATTATCTTAATCCCAAAGATTCAGAATTTATCAACTACTAGTCTTTCTCTCCAGAAAGGGAAATGGTACCAAAAATCTGAGCTCCAATTCCCTTGAAGGAAGAAAATTGGGACAGTGGGAGAGGAAAGGAAAGTAATGGTAACAAAAAGAAGATAAAGTGTGAGGAAGGAGATGGATCTATATAAACAACCATCCCTTTTGTCAGGACTACAAAAAGTAACTAAAACAGGTTTACCTTAGAGAAAATATGATCTCATGGGTGACTAGCTCTTCTCCTTCAATTCCTTCATTAAAAAGAAAAAAGAAAACTCAGTCACATTTACTAGTAACACAAATATTTTTAAAAGATCATAAAACATTTAATATAATAAATATAAAAGAGAACATAATTTTCTTTAATCTTCTCTTTGAACCTTGCCTTTCACTGAAATTCCCTCACCCTTTATTCCTCTTACATAGTCCTAAAAATATTGCTTTGCACTTTGCAAAAGGCACTAATCAATTATTTAAAATAATACAAAATGAATATTTCACTGAACCTGAACCTACTCCATGACAAAAATATAAAAAACAAAATATCATAAATTAAGATTTGTTAATATTACAATTTTTATAAGATATATTAGTATTACACAGTTTATTCAATTAAGTGTATATGAATGATTTAGGAAAATACAGTGTTTAATTGTCTCTTTCTACTAAGTGTAAAAGTTAATTTTATAATATTTTGATAACAAAGCAATTTTCATTTTCTTACTTCAAAGAAAAAGTATATACCCTTACATGTTAATTTCTAATGCTAGTCACTGAAAAACTTAAATAACCCACTGATAAACAGAGTAGATAGTAACAAAGAAAAAACCAGAAGTCAGATGAGATAAAAATTAAAATAGTAGAATTTACCATGTATTTCTTACCTCATTCTATCTTCCTAGTCCTAATGAAACTGAACACAATTGAATATTAATAAAGTCTTAATTAATTTTAATGAGTATGGACCTCATTACTTAAAATTCAAGTATGCCATTTTTGTAATTAAGTATGCTATGAATTTAAATCTAGTGATTTTTTTTTTTTACATTCATGGTATAGACTTTTAAAAGTTTCTCTGTATTGTCACATCATTTTAGGGGGCAATGAATAATTCAATTTCTTTATATCTTTCAAATATCCAGTTTGAGCTAAACTGAATGAGAAATCCTCAGAGGAAAAACCAATCATATTCTAAATAATTGCCATAATATTTTTGCTAACACAGGAAATTATAGCACAGTGAAAGTAATGTATTCAAGTTTTTTTAAACTTACAAAATTCACATTTCACCTTATTTATTAAGTACACAGAGTAGTATAATGACATAATGTATATTTAATTTATTATTTTTATGCTGTCTAACCTTTAATTTGGCTTTCTATAGATTTATACATCTCATTTTTTATATTACATTTATTATTTTTATATTATTATTTCTTTAATTGCAAAATATAGATATACAAATAAATAGACCATTCTCTAGAAAAAATAATTATATGTATGGAACCAGAGAAGACCCCATATAGCAAAAGAAATCTTAAACAAAAAGAACAAATTAGAAGTTATCAATTTACCAGACTTCAAGCTATACTACAAGGCTATAGTAACTAAAATAGCATGTGATTGGCACAAGAAAAGACACAGACCAATGAAAAAGAACTGAGAACCCAGGTATAAAACCATCCTCATATAGCCATCTAATCTTTGACAAAGAAGACAAAAACATACACTGGGGAAAAGAATCCGTATTCAAAAAATGGTGCTGGGAAAACTGGATAGCCATATGTAGAAGACTGAAAAAGAATCCACACCTTTCACCTCTCACAAAAATCAACTCAGGGTGGATAACAGACTTAAACCTATGGTGTGAAACTATAAGAATTCTAGAAGAAAATGTTGGATAAACCCTTCTAGACATTGGCCTAGGCAAAGAATTTATGAAGAAGACCCCAAAGGGAATCACAGCAACAACAAAAATAAGTAAATGGGGCCTGATCAAATTAAAAAGCTTCTGCACAGCCAAGGAAACTATTATAAGAGCAAGCAGACAATCTACAGAATGGGAGAAAATATTTGCATGCTACATATCCAATAAAGGGCTGATAAATAGAATCTATTTAGAACTAAGGAAAATCAGCAAGAAAAAAATCAAACAACTCTATCAAAAAGTGGGCAAAGGACATGAACAGATACTTTTCAAAAGAAGATAGACTAATAGCTAATAAATATGAAAAAATACTCAACATCTCTAATCATCAGGGAAATGCAAATCAAAACCACAATAAGATATCACTTATCACCAGTAAGAATGGCTTTTATCAAAAATTCCCAAAACAATAAATGTTGGCGTGGATGCGGAGAGATAGGAAAACTCATACACTGCTGGTGGGACTGCAAACTAGTATGATCTTTGTGGAAAGCAAAATGCAGATACCTGAAAGAGATACAGGTAGAACTGCCATTTGATCCAGTAATCCCATTACTGGACATCTACCCAAAAGAAAAAAAAGACATTCTGTAAAAAAGACATCTATGCTCAAATGTTTATAGCAGCCCAATTCCAAATTGCAAGATGTAGACACAACCAAAGGGCCCATCAATACATGAGTGGATTAATAAAATGTGTTATATGTATACCATGGAGTTCTACTGAGCCACAAAAAACAATGGTGATATAGCACCTCTTGTATTATCCTGGATAGAGCTGGAACCCATTCTACTAAGTGAAGTATCACGAGAATGGAAAAACAAGCAACGCATGTACTCACCAGCAAATTGGTATTAACTGTTCAACACTTAAGTGCATATATAGTAATAACATTGATATTTATCTGGTGTCAGGCAGGTGGGAGGGGGAAGAAGGGGATGGATACACAGACACCTAATGTGTGCGGTGTGCACCATCTGGGGGATGGACACACTTGAAGCTCTGACTTTGGTGGGGCAAGGGCAATATACGTAACATAAACATTTGTACCCCCGTAATATGCTGAAATTAAAAAAAGTAAGAAAAATTGTTACTGGAACCAAAGAAAGACACTTCATAATGGTAAAATAATATACATTTATAAATTATAAAATTATATACATTTATAAATGTATATACATCTAATAACAATGCTCCAAAATACATAATGTAAAACCAGATTTACTGAAGTAAGAAATAAAACAAAATAATGATAATAGTTGGAGACTTCAGTATCCCAATGAATAGTAAAGCTAGGCAGACAGAAGATGAACAAAGAAACAGAATACTTGAATAACATTATAAACTCAACTAGACCTAAAAGACATTTACAGATGACTCTACTCAAAAATAGCATAATATGTATTTTTTTCAAGTCACATGGAACATTGTTTAGCATAGACCATATGTTAAACTATTTAACAAGCTTTAATATAATTAAAGAAATTTAAACAATGGAAATGTGTTCCTCAACAATAACAGAATTAAATTATAAATAAAATTAGGAGGAATTTTAGGAAATTATAAATATGTGTATATCAAATATCACACACTTAAATAACCAATGGGTCTAAGAGGAAATTACAAAGGAAATTAGAATCATCTTGGAGATAAATCAAAACCAACAACAATATACCAAAACCTTTTAGGATGAAGCTAAAGAAATGCTTAGAGGGAAATTTATAGCTGCAAATACTTGTGTTGAAAAAGAAGAAATATCTTAAGTCAGTAACCTTATAATCAGCTAATATACTAGAAAAACAGCAAACTAAACCCAAAGTGAACAAAAGGAAAGAAATGATAAATATTAGAGGGGAGATGAATTGTAGAGAATTGTAAGAGAGAATTGTAAGACAAAGGAGAAAATCAATAAAACCACATTGAGTCTTTCAAAAGATCATCAAAGTTGACAAACTTTTAGCTAGACTAAATGAGAAAAAAAGGAAGAAGACTCAAGTTATTAAAATGAGAAATGAAAGAGGGGACATTACTACTGACTTTACAGAAGTGAAAGAATTGTATGATAATACTTTGAACAACTGCTTAAGAGGTTACATCATAAGTTAAATGGAAAAATATCTAGAAAGACACAAATTACTAAAACTGATTCAAAAAGAAAGAAAATGTCTGAGTAGACCCAAAACAAGTAGTGATTGAGTTAGTAATTAAAGCAATTCTCATAAGATTTTTCTACTCCTGCATGAAAGAATCGTGGAAGTCATCACTGAATAATAATAATAAGTAACAAGCTAAACAAACTGAAATATCGATGTTAAACTCTTAAGTCAGTCAGATAATTGAGGTAACAGTGCAAACAACTACTCTCAAAATTGAGGAGACAGACAGACAGTGAATAGAGTATCACATTTACTGGAGCAGAAACTCAGGAGCAGAAACATCACAGGAAACAAATGCTGGGGTAGAAATACCTGAACTCTAATTGAAGAATTGCTCAGTGTGAACAAGTTTGAGAGTTAAAAATTCAGGTGAATTTTTTTGTCACCAAAAAGAAAAAAAAACCAAAAAACATAGAGCCAGTATCAGAACCAGAGTCAGATACAGCAGGGATGTTGGAATTACCAGACCAGTTAATTAAAAACAGCTATGATTAATACACTAAGCTCTCTAATACAAAAAGTAAATGACATGCAAAGACAGATGGATAATGTATGCAGAGAGATGGAAATTCTAAGAAAGAATCAGCAAATAAATGCTAGAGACCAAAAACAGTATAAAAGAAATGTTGATGGGCTTACTGGTAGACTGGATACAGCTGCAGAAAGAATCACTCAGCTTGAGCTTATGACAATAGAAATCTCTGAAATTGAAAAGCAAACGGATAAAAGATTGAAATAAAAAAAAAACCAGAAATATTTAAAAAGTTAAGACAAAATCCCAACAACCTGGAGTTCTTTATCTTATCCAATATCCCTTCAAAATGAAAGAGAATTATAAACGTTTTCAGATACACAAATATTGAGAGGATATTTTGCCACTAGATCTGCCTTGAAGCAAATGTTTAAAAAGTTCTTAAGAAACCACTCTGACTGAGGTAAGGTGATATCTCTTTTTGTTTTTATTTGCATTTCCCTGATGATTAGTGACATTGAGCACTTTTTTCATAAAAAGGGAAAGAAAATGATATATTTCTGAAACTCATATCTACATAAAGCAAGAAGGAGCATCAAAAAATAAATAAGTTAAAATAAAAACTTTTATTTTTCTTATTCTAAGTGAATCAAATAAGATAAAAATTTGTTTGAAATAATAACAAGAATGTATTTGAAGGTTGTAGTTTATTTATTATGGAAATAAATGACAGCAATGGCAAAAATACAAGAGATAGATGGCAGAAATTGGAAAAGAAATTGTTATCATAAGATAACAATTAATGATCACCTGTGATCATTAATGATCACACTACCAATGAAGTGATATAGTTTGAAAGTAGACTTATATTAGATATATATATATATTTTGAAAACTCTAGAGTAATCACTAAAAAATAATTTTTAAAGTAATAATTGATATGGGAAAATGAAATCAGATAAAATGCTAAATTAAAACCAAAAAACATGAGTGGAAGAAAAACTGGGAACAAAACCCAAGGATAATGAACAGCAAAGCGTAATTAATATGGTAGTCTAATCACCAAATAAAATATTAGGAAAAGATTTGTATAGACATTTCTTCAAAGAAGATATACAATAGATCAATAAGCACAGAAAAACATATTTATTATTTTTAGGGAAAAGCAAATTGAAACTACAATGTCATATCACTTCATACCACTAGAATGGCTGAAATTAAAAAAAAAACATAGACAATAATGGATATTGCCAAGAATGTGGCAAAATCGGAACCTTGATATATTGCTAAGGGATATAAATTGTACAATTGCCTTGGAAAACTCTTTTGCAGTTCCTCAAAATGTTAAATGTAGGAACTTAGGGTTCAGCAATTCCACTCCTAGGTATAAGGGAATGAAAACCATGTCCACATCAATATTTGCATATAAATCCTTATAGCAGTATTATTCATAATAACCAAAAAGAGGAAACAACTCAAATATACATTAAATGGTGAATGTAGTATATGCATACAAAGAAATATTATTTGGCAATAGAAAAGGCAGCAATACTGATACATACTACAGTATGGATCAACTTTGAAAATATTATGTTAAGTCAAAGAAGTCAGACAGAAAGGGCACATATTGTATGATTCTATTGACATGAAATGTTCAGGGTTGGCAAATTCCTAGATACAGAAAGAAGATTGTTGCTTGACACGGACTGGTGGGAGAAAGGAATGTGGACTAAGTGCTATTTGATATGGAGTTTTCTTTGGGGTGTTGAAATTGTTAGTGTAATTGTTAGTGTAAAATTGTTAATGGTAATAGTTGCATAATTCTGTGAATTCACTGAAAATCACTGAATTGGATACAATTAAAAGGTAATATTTTATGACATGCAAAATATATTTTAATAAAGCTGTTAAAGTTAGAAAAACTGACTCCACGGGAAAAAGGAAATTCTCTTACACCCTTGGGAACATTTCCACAGTTCCAGAACACACAATTTCTGTTTTAAATATCTGCCAGTAGAGAAATACTTGAATTCCCTCAACATTTAATTGAATATGTAATGTTGGGTGATATTATAAATATTTGAATCAGAGAAAATTATAAGAGATCAACTGGTTAACTTTGTGTAAAATATAGTCAAAGTTACTTTAAAAATATAATTATATTTTTAAATGTATCATTCATATTTATTTGATTTAATTATCCTATTTACCCATAATTTGGGGATTTATAATAAAGAAGTGAAAGTTCCAAGTTCACAATCAAACAAATAAGGGATTTTCTTTATTTGCGCCACAAATCTCTGCATCCATTATTAAAGATTTCTATATTTTTAATAGGAAATATCCTACAATGTTATTTTTATTTAGAGTCATATAAAACATGAAACAAGTGATGGAGATATAAATAAAGATATTCGTTTTGGTAAAAACAAAGCAAAACACACATTTTCCATGAAATCAAAGAACAGACACTCTATCTACAATGTTCATTCATACAACAGAGTCTCATACATTCTAAAATGTTAAGAATAAATGTATGTGAATTTGTCTAAATTGAATTTCTGGTTTCCTCAGAGACTCTACTATATCAGAATAAAAGAACAACAAAGAAAATAATGCTATCTTAAATATTGAACTCAGTTCATTCTTTCAGGATTGATCACGGATACCATCATTTTAATATTCTAAGATCTGCCAGGAGGGAGGACAAAACATTTTCAAGGCTTAATGTGCATACATTATGAAGAGCAGCTAATATTCTCAACAGGGGAGGGCAATTGGCAAATTTCTGATTTATCTTTCTGCTTATGTGTTTCTGCAAAGAGCTAAATGCTAGTTTATCAGCCTTTATGCCTTGATCACAGGTGTTAGCATATGAAAGTGGTGAATAATCTTGACTTCCTGATGTGAAATGCAACTTGTGAAATTCAAACCTACTTGTGAAATTCCACAACTGTTTCATAGATTAATGATCACTAATGGCCGATACATGCACAACCTGTTAGTTAAACAAAGAATGTGCCTGTGGTTAGAAATATAAACAGATTTATGAATTTGTCTGCTATTTTTCTTACCATATACTTTACCTACTCCTGTGGAACCAATTATGGCGTATGTTGAATAGTTAATACTCTAGGATGTCACCAAATAGATAGGCATATTGAGAGTCCCATGAAATTTAATGCTTAGCAAACCAATGCCATAATTAATTTCCTGACTTTGTATCGAATTCATTCTCTAAATTTTTTTGGTTCATGTATAATTTGTTTTATGATATTTTGTATCTGTTTTGAAAACCTAACCAGAATCAGTAGTCAGAGAATTCTGAAATGTAATTAAATTTTGGAGCTATTCCCTTTTTGATCGTTAATGTTCTATCCCCTATTGAAAGACAGACTTTACTGCATTACAAGATAATTACCTTAAGAGAATTTCATAGAGAAGCAATATTTTCTGGCAAAGAGTTAGTCACTCCTTTTATTAATACAATAATTAGGAGTAATATGTCAAGTGCAAGATTCTGTTGTATGAGTAACTCTTGTTATGTGGAATCATGCTATAATTCTGGTTGAAAGAATACTTATGTCTTTTTATTTGTCTTTTTATATTTGCTATATTCTGCTTATATAATATTAAGGTAAGAGAGAAGAATGTAATATAGAAACTTCAGGCTATATTAACTCTAATCTTCCACTATTTTTGCAACTTATGATTGCAATATTAATTGCTAAACTCTCTCTAGATTCTTGCTTTGCAAAGTGATATTTATGGGCTAGCAACATTTTTACACCCTGAAAGCTTATTAGAAACACAGAATCTCATCTGATCTCAGACATACTGAACCAAAATCTCCATTTTAAGGTGATCCCAATTTATTAAATGGCAATCATCAATTTATATATATTCATATGTATATATACACATATATATTTATATGTATACATATATATGTGTGTATATAATAAGGTCTTTGTGTGTGTGTGTGTATATATAAGGGATCTGTCCGTCTGTCTGGAAAATATCCAGTCATGTATTAAATTATATGAAAAATAGAGACATTTATTGAAGAAGATACAACAAGCATTGCACATAGGACGATGATGCCTCCTTTCCCTTCAAAATAGACATCTTGGGAACTCACACAGTTCTCCCAGCATCTCTCACCCTAACCTGTACACGTTAAACATTCTCAAGTGTTCTACTTATTGCAGGCCTTCCAGAATGTGGATCACTTTCCACAGGTTCTTGGCCATCTTTGAAGCATTTGTGCCACACTTTTATTTGCACTGCACTCATTGCATGGGACCTGAAAGCCTTCTGAATCATCTGAATAGTTTCCATGGAAGAATGTTCAAGCTTAATGCAAAATTTGATGCAGATTCATTGCTCTACTCACTCAGTCATTTTGAATGCTACAGTCACAGAGTACACATTCTCACTGAACGACATCTAGCACCCCACGGACTCGTATGTTAAAGTTGTCATTGTTCAAGCTTGTGCATCCAGTCTACTCCCCCTGGAAGCCAGGTTATATCAGTGCCACACAAAACCTTTCTCATTATATTAACAATGGATGGATACTTTCTGGCCAGCCCTCATATATTAATTGACCCCATTCCCATTCTCAAAGTTTCAATGCAAACTTTAAATCAACAATATGAAGAAAAAATAACCATAAAAAAAAAGAAGAAAAACACAAGGAAGGATGTGGCTGTCCTCACCTCTGGCCTTCAGAGGTCTTGCTCTAAAGGTTTTGTTTTGATGCTGTATGTACCTAATAGTTTGCTGCTTGATCCTAGTTTCTTGGGAAAGTTATCTTCTTTATGACACTGTTCCTGGGGATTCTTGAGAGATTTTCAGTTTTACATCTCCTATTATTATAGAAGTCAAAGACATGGGTGTATGATTTTTTTAAATTAAGAATTGTGAATCCAAGGGTTAATTCCCTAGTTTTTACTTTAGAAAATCTTTATGTCCCCATGCTCTGGAGTCTCATCTTTCATATAGCATTAAAAGAATGGAGCCTAAGTAACACTTAAATAACACCAAACCAAAACTATTTTATAATAGTAACTGGAGAAATTTATTTTCATAAATTCCCTGTTTGATTAATCAGCATTGGAAGCTGATGTACATAGCTCAATATCATTGTATATCTAGTATAAACATATATAATAACCAATTTGAAGGTTATGGCATGTATAAAGACTACAGTTATTATGAGTGTGCCTACTGAAATATCAATGAAAAATCTAAAATCTATTATTATATCGAGTCAAGGTTATAGCATGATTTTTAATTTTATTATAAAATTGACTGATATATCAATATGTTTTATTAAATCATATTTCGTTTGCATCTTTGGAAATGCTTTCTCTAGTTCAAAAACTAAATATTCTAGTTTTCAAACATTAATACATTTGCTTCTTTTACTTCTGTTCTTGTTTTTAAAGTTGTTCATAAGACTTCAAAAAGTCGAGAGCAATGAATATCTTCTAGATTTATTGATTTCATAATAAGTAATACAAACACCATTGGAGCCATGCTTCCCTCTCATTGCAAGGAGTAGTAAACTCCTTATTTGAATAAGCTTCAAATAAAACTATTATTTTTAACCTTAAATTTACAAACAAAATATTCACTTGGAAAAGCTAGAACTTTGACAAAAAGGAAGAATATAGAAAAATACAGAATTCAATCAGGCTATATTGTGATTGATGGAAAATTTAGCCACAACTTTTGTGTGCAGTAGAATGAAGACCCAAATTTTGAAAAAAGTAATCATTTAAGGGTCTGAATGAAGGCACTGAAATGTTTCAGAGCCAAATGGAAGTATCTTAAAATGTCTTTGGAAAAACAAAGAAATACAAGTGCAATAAAGCAATGAAATAAAATAGCTGAGATTTTAGTGGTTTTAGGGGGATTCTATTTATTAATACTCAAAAGAAATAAAATAATTATATAGCCATATATAAGCAGACATGAAAATCAAGTCTATATAAATAGCATGAAATTATATTCCTCTAATGTAATAACAACCACAAAAGTGGCTTATAGTGTTCGTCACTGATGTAGAAAGAATCATTCTGACACATGCAATATGATTTTAGTTGAAAATGGCATATTGTCCATGAGTAGGACAATGTAATATTATATTGTACAACTTCTTCACAAAGAGAAACTATGCAAAAGAACAAGAAAAAATGGCATAGCTCTAACCTTCTGACTTTTAGAAACACCGATGTTTTATTTTTAAGTGACAAAAACAAATTCCAGAGTAATGTAATTAATGTTATTCATGCAAAAACAGACAATGAAGATAGAATATATAGGGGTCTCAGTGAATACTTGCAATACCTATATATACCTATATATCTTGGACTTTCATGCAGATACACAAAGATGTCCTACAAATCAATGAAAAAAAAACCATATGTAATATATTGGATTCCTGTTTTCCACCAACATGAAATAAGAGGGATGGATTTAAACAATTAGAAGTATTAAAAAATAACTAGATATGAAATACTCAACTATATGAAGCAGATAAACAACTAAAATATATGAGATAATTACACTAAAAAATTTCAAGTTTTTGATAATTAAACAATACAGGAATGTGATCTCTAAGAAAAGGGAAACAATATAAGACTTATGATTGCACCAGCTTATTATTTTTTTCTTTTTCTAATTTATTTTATTTTATTTTATTCTTTTTGTGACAGAGTCTCACTCTCTCATCCAGGTTAAAGTGCCATGGAATCAACCTAGCTGACAGCAACCTCAAACTCCTGGGCTCAAGCAATCCTCTTGCCTCAGTCTCCCAAGTAGCTGGTATTACAAGCATGCACCCCACACCCAGCTAATTTTTACTATTTTTAGTAGAGACAGGATCTTACTCTTGCTCAGGCTGGTCTCAAACTCCTGAGCTCAAGCAACCCTCCCTCCTCCATGTCACCAGAGTGCTAGGATTACAGGAGTGAGCCACCATGCTGGCAGATTGCACCAGCAGATTGCACTAGTGCCTAGAGAGTCCCAGGAAAAGGCAAACACAGAGAAAGGTGATCTGACTGAGTTGACCAGTCAGAGGTTGTAAGTCAGGAAAGTCCAAGCATCCAGAATCTGGGATCACAGTCCTAGAAAGAACAAAGCTTCAGAGAGAGAGAAAAAGAGTTCAAGAGCTCACAGAGAAGTCTCCTTGAGTCTTTGTCTAAAAATTAGTCTGCAAATTGATGTGAAGAAAATACTCAAAGCCAGGGGAAAATAATGAGAAGGTTTTAGAGACATTCTTGCAGTAGAAACAATTTTGGAAAATTATTTAGGGCTAGAAATAGTTCATGTTGCCACAAGCCACAGTGAAATCATTACACAAACATATGAACAAAAAGTCCATTTTTAAAAAAGAGAAAAATTTGGATAAAGAAACAAAGAAGAGATAGGACAGTAGCAAGATGGTAGATTTGAATTCACATATATTAACTATCAGATGTAATCAGTCTACACACTACCAATTTTAATGTAAAGATACATAGATAATGGGGAAAACATGCTATGCAAAAACTAATCAAAGAAAAGCTGGGCTAGGTATATTACTTTCAGAAAATATAGACTTCAGAATAAGAATGATTATCAGGAATAAAGAGAGATACTACATAATAATAAAGGCACAAGTCATCAAGAGGACATAAAAAACCCTAAATGTGCATGCACATATCAGAGTTTCAAACTACATGTATAAGTATAAAAAAATATATCCAATCTACAAACCGTAGCTAATAAAACTTTTAAAAACTATTATGGTTAGTAGTGTGATATTGAGAGCTTTTCATTTGAAATAGAGGAAGTGTCAAGGAGGATAACTATCACTACTTCTAATTAACATCAGACAGAGTCAACACTTTGTAAAGAAATAATATGTGTAAATATTGCAAAGAAAGACAGTTGTCATTATTCATAGATTATATGGTTGTTTACACATATGGTTGTTTACACAGAAAGTCTAAAAATAAATCAATAGAATTAATATCTTATATCTCCAATTTGAGGAAATGAAAAGGAAGAGTTCAGAGGACTCTATTTTTGCAATTTGTGTACCAACTCAGCCAAGGTAAAATAAAGTACCAACCAGATTCCTGAAGCTCCTGAGCCCCATTCTTACTTTCTAGATGGCATTTCTAGACCAACTTACAGCCAGAAAGAAATATGTTGCCCTGAAGAGAAGGACCCAACCCTGGCAAGATTCACCACCTGCTGACTACCAAGCCCTTTGGCTTTGAATAGACATCAGAGGTGGCTAGGCACAGTTATCACAGGCTTTTGGTGAGACTGGGCTGACTTTAGGTGTGACCTGGTCCTGGTGGCCATGAAGAAGTGATCACATCATTCCTCCCACAACTCCAGCAACCCAGCACAGAGTGTGAGGAAGGGAAGTGAGAAACTTTGCATGGTAATCCAAACAATTATCCCATATACTAACCAAGTCCTCCAAGATAGTACCACAGGAGTCTACAAGAGTCACAGCATTTCTGGGCTTTGGGCACTCTAGTGCTGATATGGCTGCAATGACCAAAAACTTGGATCCCAACACTCAATTCCCTTTAAATATCTGGAAAGTCTTCTCAAGGAGGACAGGTTTAAAGAAGCCCAAACTGTGAAGATTAAAATAAATACCTAATTCTTCAATGGCCAACATCAACAAACATGCACAAGCATCAGGAATATCCAGGAAAACATGACCTCACCAAAGGAACTAAAAAGGTACCAGTCACCAATCCCAGAGTGATGGAGATATGTGACCTTTCAGACAAAGCATTCAAAATAGCTGTCCTGAACAAGGTCAATGAACTACAAGACAACACAGAAAAAGATTTCAGAAGACTATCTGAGAAACTTAACAAAGAGATTGAAATAATAAAAAAAAAATTACGCATAAATTCTAGAGCTGAAGAATTCATTGATGAACTAAAAAATGCATGCGTCTCTCAACAGCAGAATTGATCAAGCAGAAGAATTAGTGATCTCGAAGACAGGCTATTTGAAAATATACAGTCAGAATAGAAAAAAAGAAAAAGAATAAAAAATAATGAAGCATACCTACCAGATCTAGAAAAGAGCCTCAAAAGGACAAATATAAGATGTATTGTCCTTAATGAGGAGGTAGTTAAAGGTTGTTAGATTATTCAAAGAAATAAGAATGGAGAACTTTTCAAAATTAGAGAGAGATCAATATTCAGGTACAAGAAAGTCATAGAACACCAAGCAGATTTAACCCAAACAAAACTACCACAAGGTACTTAATAATCAAAGCTCTCAAAAGTCACAGGTAAGGAAAGGATGCTAAGAGAAGCAAGAAAATAGAAAAAAAACATATAAGGAAGTTCCAATATGTCTGGCAGAAAACTACTCAATGGCAATCTTACAGAGTGGCATGACATATTCAAAGTGCTAAAGAAAAACTTTAACCCTAAAATATTATGGCCTGCAAAAATATCCTTCAAGCATGAAAAAGAAATAAAGATGTTCTTCTTTTGAGATATTTCTGTTCATTTCCATTGCCCATTTATTGATGGGATTGTTTGATTTTTTCTTGCTGATTTTTTAAGGTCTAGATAGATTCTTGTTACCAGCCCTTTATCAGATGTGTAGAGAGCAAATATTTTCTCCCATTCTGTAGGCTGTCTAGTCACTCTAATGATAGTTTCCTTGGCTGTGCAAAAGCTTTTTAATTTGATCAGATCCCATTTATATATTTTTGTTGCTGCAGTGATTACTTTGGGAGTCTTCCTCAAAAATTCTTTGCCTAGGCCAATGTCTGAAAGGGTCTTCACAACATCTTCTTCTAGAATTCTTAAGATTTCATGCCTTAGGTTTAATTCCATTATCATCCATCTTGAATGGATTTTTGTGAGAAGTGAGAGGTAGGGATCCAGTTTCATTCTTCGGCATGTAACTATCCAGTTTTCCCAGCACCATTTATTGAAAAGAGATTCTTTTCCCCAATGTATATTTTTGTCTGCTTTGTCAAGATTAGATTACCATATGCAGATGGTTTCATCTCTGGATTCTCAGTCCTTTTCCAAAGATCTATGTCTCTGTTCTTATGCCAATCCCAAGATGTTTAAATTATTATTGCTTTGTAGTACAGCTTGAAGTCTGGTAGACTGATACCTCCCAGTTTGTTCTTTTTAGTTAAGATTGCTTTGGCTATACGAGGTCTTTTCTGGTTCCATACAAAGTATAGAATTATTTTTTCTAGATCTGTAAAGAATGATGATGGTACTTTGATGGGGAGTGCATTAATTCTGTAGATCACTTTAGGTAGTATTGACATTTTAATTATATTGATTCTACCAATCCATGAGCAAGGTAGATTTTTCCATCTGTTTACATCATCTAAAATTTCTTTTTTTAGTGTTTCAGAGTTCTCCTTTTATTTGTCTGTCACATCTTTCATTAGATATATTCCTAGATATTTAATTTTCTTTAGGGCTATATTAAAAAGTATTGCATTTTTGATTTGAGTTTGTTGCTTGACTGTTACTGGTGTATATGAATGCCCCTTATTTGTGTGTATTGATTTTGTAACCTGAGACTTTACTGAATTCATTTATCAATTCTAGGAGTCTCTTGGATGAATCCTTGGGGTTTTCTAGATATAATATCTTATCATCAGCAAAGAGCAAGAATTTGATCTCATCTGCTCCCATTTGGATGCTCTTAATACCCCTTCTTGCCTGATTGCTATAGCTAGAACTTCGAGCACTAAGTTGAATAGAAGTGGAGATAGTGGGCATACTTGTCTAGTTCCAGTTCGAAGTGGGAATGGTTTCAATAAGGGCCAGCAAACATATAAAAAATGCTCATTATTTTCAATATATATGTATATGTATACATACATATGTAATGTGTATATATGTATGAATGTGTATGTATGAATGTATGTACATGTATGCATATATGTATGTTATTACATAGACAATCCAAATAATTTAAATACTCAAATAGGCAAATGGGTAAATAAAATAATATGTTCACACCTCAGAATAAAAGACCCCAGAGTTAATATCCTAGATACATACCCTAGATATGTAAGAAACCACTGAATAAACTTTAAAACTTTATAGTGGCTATTTCTATAGTATGAGTGAGGCAGATGAGCTCTCTTAGGTAGAACTCTAGCCTTAAATCTATTTTATATCTTCTTTAAAAATCTATCTGAAGCAAATATTGGTAATGATAATATTTGGCATGTAAGTTGAAAAAATTTTCTTACTGTGTTATGTAACATTTATTTTATTTGTAAGGAAAACTAAGTTTTATTTTACCCATTTGAAATATTTTATAATTAAAAAAGGAAATAAAAAGGCTAGAGGAATTTATTTTTGTTGCTAAATTTTTCTTAGGTGAAACATACCATGGGTTATCAAGTTTGAGAAAACAATTATATAATTACTATTTGTCTATAGCTTTATAAAAACCATGGGTCCTCTTTTGCTTTTCTGCTTGCCTGCCAGTCCTCCATTCTCTTTTAGTTTGCTCACTTAGCTGTTTTGGTTTTATCACTTTCAAACAATTTTTGTGTTGTACTTTTTTCTTTTTGTTCATTTATTTTTATATTGCCCTTTGGCTTAGATGATTTCAACCTATTTTATAGGTTTTATTGTTGTCACTTTTGGTTATTTTGTCTTCTTTCTCAGTTTAGATTCTCTGTTACAGCAGTGTGGTTATATTTTTGTGTATACTGAAGTTTTATTTTGTCATTTTATTTCAGTCTTTAGATGACTGGCTCAAAATTTTATTCCTCATTAATACTCCCACTGATAATTTTACATACTTCTTATAATATTGTTTTGTCATCCTTCTTTGTTATTATCATGTGGGAAAACCATTTTGGAACAGTAGTGATGGGATTGTTCATAACCTGAGGGATAATTGTAAGCATTTTTTTTATAGACACACCTGTACACTCTTTTAACCTCCTAATGTTAATTTCTACATTCCCTCCAAAAGTGAATCATTTGAATCAAGTGAATCATTTAAATTCCTTATGATGAGTAATTTAGTAGAAGTAGACATAAGAACCACCTCCATAATCCTGCTTCCTCTACAATGCACTCAGTCATTGGAATGGTATTTTCTTCTCAAATTAAAAAAAAAAAAAAAACTCCTATTTCCTTTATGAAAAATACATAATATTAATCCTTTATCTCATGTTTATTTCTTCTCATTGTATATCATTTGAGAATAGCTAACACATGGATATATCACACCAAGAGAGTAGGGAATATATGAGGATTCTTTAGAGGAGAATAATATTTAGGAACTCTCTACAGGCAATCTCACCTAAGAAATGCAAAACTTATACTGAAATTTAATGAACTCCCATAAAGTGAAAGCCCATGTCTTAGTCTTTACTGTCTTTATAGTACTTGGCAAAACTCTTAACACACAATAAGAATTCAGTAAATGTTGAATGCATTAAGGACCAAGAAAGAAATGGTTTGTTTAGTACATCAAAACTAGGCTTGCCCTATTTCAGTGGTGTGAACGAGTCAAAACCATGCAATCTTAAACTACTAAAAGTAAATGGTTTGACCTTCTCTGATCTTATAGAGTGCCTGAAATATAACTTTGTACAGCCCTCTTCTGAAATGAGTGATAGGTGCTCTAAATTTAGAGAACTTGAACTTTTTACACAAAATTTAATTTTATGCTATTAACCTTTAAGAGGTCAGCCCCTTGTATTTCAGAAATGTATATCTCCAAATAATTATCAAATTGCATATATTCTTATTATGATTATGCTTTCAAATGAAGTAGCATATCTTATGGAAATGACAAGAGGACTAAATATCAAAAGAGCTGCATTCTACCAAATCCTGCCATAGCACTTAAAAAGTGAATTTATTTCTCTGTATCTATAAAATAAATAGCTTAGAATAAATAAAAGTTTTTAAAACTGATTTTTAAAAGATTCTTAGTAGATCATATAATCAATTAGGTGTCACAATCGGCACTTGAACATTTTTAAAAAGAAACAGAAGAAAAATTATTATAAATAAAGCATTAAGAAAATTGGTTGCAAATTAATATGTGTTTGCATTGTGACAATATGGGTTGATGGTGGAAATATTATGCTAAGATTTTCAAAGGAAAAACATTGTTTAGGCCTAGTGGCAAGAGGTATGAAGATAATTTTTATAATTTTCTATTTTACCTTAACTAAGAGATTTTATTACAAATGTCTGAACTGCTTCTTAACATTGAATGTTTAATGTTATTTTTACAATTTTGATATTATTCTAAAAGATAATTGTGAAAAATATGTTTTTTCTTTAGATAGACCACACTTAATTTTATCATATGGTTTCTGTTTTGTTCTTAATCAGGAAATTTGTTCAGCCTCTAAAGGGATTATCAGCATTAGTTTTCTTTGAAACATAGATATGAGTTATAATACTACACTTTTCAATAAAAATGATTTCACATAAGTTTAAAATAATTTCCTTGGTCATAGTTTACCATAACCTTAACTTATTGCAATTTCATTTATTTCTCTTTACATTAATATATACTTATAAAATGAAATAAATGAGATTAGTTATTTTTTAATTTTAAAATATGTACAGTATTTATTTGAAAATATTTAATTTCACAGTTTTACTAGTGTGAGAAAAATGTTCATATTATGGGATAATGTATATGTTATAGAAATTACGTGTTTCTTTAAGGTTTTAGAGACCTAAACTGCTTAAATTATTGAATTTTATAATTTCTATGTAAGTAATAATTTAATAATTACTATCCTAGCTAGGAGAAAAGCTTTAGTAGGCTAGATAGACATTTATTTTTTTCTTAGAGTACATCTTAAGTTATTAAAATTAATATTATTAATGTTTTGTTTTTTTATATCCTGCATAACGTGTGTGTGTATTCTTATTTTGCCCAAAAATGATAAATTTTATGGGATGATGAACAATAAATTATACATTCATGTCCATGTTTATGTCTTGCTGTTGAATATGTTTTATCAATTTTAAAAGAGCTAATCAGCATTTACTCTCCCCATCAAAGACAGGACTTTTACCATGTTTATTTTTTTCATTGATTTCCTCTTAGTTAATCTACCTACTACTATAAAATACTTCATAATCCTCATTTCTATTTCTCTAAGGGTTGAATTAAAATATCTGAGTAACCATAGGTTTTTTTCTCAAAAATCATCATCTGAATAAACTCTGAGTAATGACATTTCTCTAATCTGGAATATTTTGGAATATTTAGCATAGTTTTTCTGAACAACAAAGCATTAAAAATAAATGAAACTATTCAACTTTCAGCCAACTACCCATGATCAATCTTGATATATCGCTTGACTCATTATGTAGCTATCACAGTAATATGTATCATGTCTTTTTACACTGGATTTTATTTCTAAGGAAATGTTATTATTTAATGTTTATAATTATTGAGTTGTAAACAAAATACTTTTAATAGCTTAGGTAAAAAGGCTTTTAAAATATTCACATTAATCTGTTGCTATAGGGGACATTTTCTTGATTTTCAAGACTATTTGATGCTGTGTGGATGACTTTTCAATTGCCCAACATGTAGACCTTTGGAAAACTTAGTTTCTCAATCAATTGTAGTTTAAGTTCTGTACTTTTTGAGAGTTTTAACTCTTCTTTTTTTCACTTATTAGTTTTCCAAAGTCAACTTTTCCATTTGCAACAACTGTTATGCCCCATTTAAAAATAAATGACCCACTATAAGAAATAGTTTTGCTAGTTTTATAAGAGAATCCAATATGGTATGTAACTTTTTCCTGGCTTAGTAGCCAATCTGAGGAAAATAAATGGCCATAAACTCCAACCGACAGATGCCCCAGACCTTCTTATGTATAAACTTCAAACACAGATTTTTTTTATCATGTAAGTTATTTACTTCCCATAAAAAGTTTATACTTAAATTTGTACTTCTTGCAATGATTGTCTTATATAGCACTATGCAAAACTTGTAAGGTTTCTAAATACTTAATTTAGACTGAAATAATCGTCAGTACCATGTACAAGTGGGTCAACCTTGGAAGGGAAAAATTGCACTGCCAGCTTTGAGTAAGACCCAAGAGGCAAGGAACAGAGCCTACCATGTGGGTCAACCTTGTTTGATTATTTTCAGTGAAGTTCTTCAGCTAATTTGTGACCTAAATCTCCATTTAGGCTGCTTCTTTTCCTGGGTTCATTGTTTTAAATATGCCAAGTTTTAAAAGGTAAGTCCCAAACAAATATTAAAATGTCTACTGGATTCTTTCTTACCTCTGAGTACCTTCATCACAGGGGGCAAATATACCAGTGAGTCTTCTTGATGATTTGAATAACCAAACATGCTGTAATACCTAAGTTATTAAAATTACTTATTTTTATAAAGTAAGGTTATCATACCACTTGAATAGCCATGCTGGACTAATTAGTCACCTCTTCCTGGATTTTAGAACCAATTCTCTAAGAAACTGTTGACAGTTGCCAGTAGAGATTTAAGGCCAAAGGACTACAGAGTATTCCCCTTACCAGTAAGATAATCTCCATTTTGTTCTCTTTTCTTTTCTCTTCCCTTTTCTCTCAAACAATCCAGTTGATGTATCTTGGACTTTAGCTGATGGTCAAGCCCTAGAGAAGAGGAGAAATCAAAAGCAGTGAAAATATAAATATTTCTATATCTATTTTAAAAATTGAATCTGTTTCTTTAAAAAAATCATCCAACAAAGAACATTCTAAGACCACATAATATTATTGGTAAATATTATCAAATTTCTAAGAAATATGGCCAATTTCACAAAAATGCTTTCAAAATATAAATGGAGTATTTCTCAATCTTTTTTTATGAAGCCAACACAACCATGACACCAAAATCTGCTATTTGAAAGATAAAAAATATTAGAGACTAATATCCCTATGTTCATATATATAAAAATATAAACAATGTATTCACTAATAGAATCAACAACATAAAGATGTGACATAATGGCCAGGTAGGTTGACCCTAGGAATGCAAGTTGGGCTTAACATTAAAACATTGATATAAAAATGCACAAAAATCACAAGACAAAATTCAGAAAAATGAAATTATTATTTTTCAAATATGAAAGGGAATTTCCTCTTCAGAAAACATAGAGGCAATATTGTACTTAATAGTGAAATATAAAACCTTTATCTCTTATAGGAACAAGACAAGGATATCTACTCACATCATTTTTAATCAACGTCATACTAGAGGTTCTAGTCAATACAATAAGCAAGAAAATGGAATACAAGGCATAAATATTGAAAAGGAAGAAGTAAACTGTCTTCAGTCACATATGATGGCTGTTTATATATACAATGTATAAAATATATTTATGTATTTAAATATATATTTAAAGATTCAAAGATTCAAAATTGCTAAGATGCCAATTATTCCAAAATTGATGTACTATTTTAATTTAGTCCCAGTCAAATTATGAACAGGTTTTGGAGGGTAGCTAGCTACAAAATGGAAATGAATAGGATCTAGTGTTGCTACAAAAATTATGGAAAAGAGAAATTTAGGTGATTCATGCTACTGGATTTCAAGCTTACTGTAATACTACAAGACAGTATCATATTGGCATAAAGATAGAAAAATAGATTGATGGAACAGAGAGTCTAGACATAGATACATTTTCAGTTGAATGCTGACAAGGTGCCAAGATATTTCAATAGGAAATACAAAGTCTTTTCACAAATATTGTCAAAACAATTGGATGTAGAAATAAAGCAACCCTTAATTCCCAAGTCATGTCATATACAAAAGTTAACTCAAGGTGCATCTTGGACATATATATAAAAACTAGAGCTATAAAGCTTCTGGAAGAAAAGATAAGACAATATCTTTACCACTTTGGGGTAGGTAAAGATTTTTTAGCTAAAACAAGGTCATAATCATAAAAGAAAAACAACTTGATAAATGGCATAAAATTTTAATATGTGCTATTAAGAAAACAAAGACTCAAGTCACAAACTGGGAGAAAAATACCTTCATATACCTTCTTGTGTGACATAGTTGTTAAAATTATCTGTTTTCACTGGGATGTATGTCTTCCTATTATTGCACTAAAATTGTATTTTCTGCATTTTGTACAAATACTTTGTTACATGTATGTATATTGAATGGCCAAGAACATGTAACAATTATGCATCAGGTAATGTAAATTAAAACTAAAACAGGCACTGTTGTATACCCACTAGAATAGCCAAAATTAAAAATACTGATAACAACAAATGTTGGTGAGCATGTGGAACAGCCAGAGCCCTCATGCAATGATCATCAAAGTGTAAAAGGATATTTCATGATGAAAAACTTTACACATTCGCTTAAAGTTAAACATACAGCCATCCCTGTGAATGCAGTTTCCCTTTAGGAGAAATGAAATATGTGTCCACAAAATAATTAGACAAAAGATATTTTTATTGCCTTACTCATAGTAACTCAAAACTGGAAATAGTTCAAATATCCAGAAACAGATAAACAGATTGTGGCACATTTATAAAATAAAACACTACTAACCAATATAAGAGAGTGAACTATTGATACAACATACATAAATCTCAAAAATAATATGTTGAGCAAAATAAGCTAGACAGAAATATAATATGTGCATATAATATGATTTTATTTACATAAATTTCAAACATAGGCAACAATAATTTAAGGTGATGAAAATAAGATGGAGGTTACTTATCGGGGAGGTGAAGATTGACAGGAAGGGGCACAAAGGAAGTTTTTGGAGTAAAAATATGTTCTATGTTTTCATTGTATGTTTGTGAAAACTTATTGAATTGCATGCTTAGTTAGTATTTAAATCAATGAGATGGCCTTAAATCAACAAAGGAGTAAGGTCAGATGAAGAGAAATCAACAGATTAAGCGCTGAGGATGTCACTGTCAAGAACTCAGGGCAAAGAAGAGGCATCAATAAAAGAGACTGAGAAGAGTGGCCATGAGATAGTGGGGAAACCACATGTTCTAGAAGGCAAAATAAAAGTGGCTTTAGGAGTAGGAATGACACTGTGCCAAATGCTGCTAATTGATAGAGGAATTGACAAAATATTAATCATTAGATTCAGCAATACAGAATTTTGTCTGGACCATTCTTATCCTCAAAGCATGAAAGCATTTTAAAAAGAAAGCATCGGCTGGGTGTGGTGGTTCAAGGCCAGGAGTTAAGGCCCCAGTGAGCTATGAGCTATGATTTTGTTACTGCACACCAGCCTGGGGCCGGGGGGGGGGGGGGGGGGNGCCGGGGGGGGGCGGGGACAGTGAGAGCCTGTCTTTAAAAAAAAACAGAAGTATCACTAATGATTTAATGGTAAGACAAAACACAAACACATTTTTAAAAACCCTCTCTAATGCTATTTTATTAATAATTCACCTTCATAAGGAGATTCTACTTTATAATTTGTGACTGAGACATCAACCAGTGTCACTTAGGTTCCATTCATTCTGAGGTAGTCATAGAACTATAAAGATAGAGTATATCAGTTTTATAACAATATATAATTGCAAAAATCAGTAGGAATGGAAACTTCATAGGAACCAAACTCGTGAGAAGAAAACACATGGGAATATGGTTTAGAAACTTTTGAAGCTGATATTTCCAAATTGTTTGAAGGTAATGTTGGCAATATTTCCAGATTATATCTCTTATATTTCCACAATTGGAGAGCAAGAATATATCAGAAATGATGAGAAATTTATGAAGCTGTTAAAATAGGACCCAATTTCCTTGTATTAATAACAACCATTGGCTTTAAAAATAAAACTTAGAAGGTAGTCTTGCACATAACACTTTTGATTAGTAAATGTATTTATGTGAAAATCTGATAAATATATAAAATTCATATTAAGTTATGTATAATTATCTTTATATTAATTTAGCATATAAATTAACTTAAATTTCATTCACTGATCATAACTAAATTAGTTATGATCGCCAGTCTTGTGGACATTACCCAATGCTATACATATAGTAGAAACTCAAAATATTACGTAATAATTATAGTAAAACAGCAGTAGTAACATCTTGACACGTAATCATCCTTCTAGTACCTGATTCAAACAATCCTTTGGTATACTTTACTGTCCATAACTAATGAATACTTTCACCATTTCCACCTTTTGCCACTGTCTTGTGGTCTCTTTCTCTTGTGATTGTTTACTTTTTTTTTTTCAATGAAATAATAATTAAGATCAACAATCACAAAAGTATTAGGTGATTAAATATGACATGTCCGATTTCCTTAGGTACTAAGTTTGAAACTTGAAATCTCTGATATTTTGCTTTGACACTTCATGTTTTATTTTTATTGTGAGGGTACATCCTCTTTCTTTCAAACCCATGGTTTGCCTTGTGATCATCTTTCAAATTTTTTAGAGCAATTTTTGTGAAACCATGGATAAGTCAAAAATTCGTGTTATTTTCAAATATGAGTTCTGTCGTGGAACCAATACAGTATAGACAGTTTGAAACATCAACAAAGTGTTTGGGAAGGATGTAGCTAATGAACTCACAGTACAACAACGGTTTGAAAAGTTCCATTCTGGTGATTTTAATCTTGAAAATGAGCTACGTGGGCGACCTTAGCTGTAGAGAAAACAAATTCATCTCAGCCTATGCATAAATTAGCAGCAAGGTTTGATGTTACTATTCCAACAATATTGGACCATTTGAAACAAATGGGCAAGATAAAGAAGCTGGATACATAGTACCACATATTAAATAAGCATCAGAATAGAAATCATCTTGGAGCCTGCCTTTCTTTGCTCTCACTCCATAAACGCAAACCATTTCTACACCATATTGTTATGTGTGATGAAAAATGGATTCCTTTTAATAATCACAAACATTTTGCACAATGGTTGGATAAAGATGAAGTGTCAAAACACAGTCCAAGACTGAATACTCATCCTAAAAAGCCAATGGTGTCTGGTGGTGTGGCACTGGTATTATTCACTACAGCTTCATGAAACCTGGTCAATAGATTACAGAAGATGTCTTTTACAACCAGCTGGACAAAAATGATGAGGATGCTTGCAATTTAGCAGCCAAGACTGGATTGCAAGATGATGCTTGACCACATGTTACACAAACAACGCTGCTTAAACTACAGGGGTTGGATTGGAAACTCTCTGTCATCTACCATATTCACCAGACTTTGCACCAACTGACTACCACTTCTTCCAGGCTTTGGACCACTTGTTGCAAGGAAAAATATTTAATTCTCCACAAACTGTAGAAAATGCTTTACACAATTTCATTGCCACTCACTCTCCAGACTTCTTTGCTGCTGCCATAAGCAAGCTACTCTTGAGATGGCAAAGCTGTGTCAATAGTTTAGGTACATACTTTGATTAATTGTACTTCTTGTTTGAGATATAATAAACTATTCTTTTTATTCAAAATTGGACATTTCATATTTAATAACCTAATACTTTTACAATTACCCACCAATACAACTACTTACCTGGAGCTTCTATATCCATTTTCCCTTCCTTTCCTCTCATAATTATCAATGTTCCTCTCTAGTGCCAACCATTATTCTTGTGCAATGGATCCTATTTCTCTTGTCTACTCAGGGACATCACACAAGCAATTCTCTTTTATCTCATCTATATCATTAATTTCTCCTCAGCACACAGACATGCTGTCATTCCTGTTATTAAACAAACCCCTCTGTTGCCTCCATTTGCCCCTTTGGCAACAGCCATTTCTTTGCTCCCCTGTATATCAAAAAATTTTAAGAAAGTTACATAGACTCATTCTCTAATTTCTCTCCTCCTGTCCATTGTTAACCACTTCAGGATCAGTGTCAACTATAGTCGATAGCCACAGATGAATGTGCACAGTGACTTTAGCCGACAGCCGTGATATGACTTTTCTAATTTTTCAATTATCAAAATAAAATTGTGAACATTTAAAAATAACGTAATGAAAACATATGTGTATATGTTAACTATTCTGATTTACATTACAAGTAAAGTTGCCTGTAAAGTAAAACAAGCTTTCAGTGCTTTAAAGCTTTCCTTATCACATAAGAGCAAAACAGATTCGTCGTCAATGCACAGCACAAACTATTGTGTGGACTGAGTGCTGGCTGTGGGCAAGGTTTCGCAGCCAGTGAGCACCGTACTGAAGTGGTCAAACCCACTCTATCCAGGTTTTTTCTATACATCATAAACAAAACTGCTTTTGTTAAAGGTAACCAATAAACTCCATATTGTGACTCTCACAGTCAGTTCTCATACAATTGTCCTATATATCAGAAGTATTTGACACAGCAGATCAATTATCGACTTCAAAATTTTAAGTCTTTTTTTAAGACTTTTCAGGACATGTGGTGGTATGTTCTTGTAGTCTTCTGCCATTGTTCATTCACCTCATTTGTGTCTTTAGTCAGATGTTATAGGCTCTCAATCAGGCTTACCTAGACATCTTTGTTTAAAATTGGATTCAATGCATAACCATGCCATTGACACTCTCAGTCTCCTTTACTGTGTCCCACATTGTTTGCAGGTTTTATTGTCTACTTCCATGAGAATATTAAACTCAGCAAGGACTGGGATCTTTGATCTGTTTGCCTTACGAATATACTACCAATGCCAAGAACAATGCTTGCTTTGTGGCAAACACACTCAATAAATACTTTTTGAATTTAAATGGTTTGTATATAAGATTATTTTTTGAAACATGAAAATGAAAAGCAATAGTTTCATCTTCACAAAAAGAATTTAATTGGTGAATGAATTACACCAACTCAAATTTTCTTGCTTAGTTTTCTATTAATCAGTCTTACAAGGCTTCAAAGTTACTTATAGATATTACCTTGAATCTAGCCTACATGGTCATAGCTTTCTTGATCCTTTTATTTTTTTACTTTGAATATAGAGTACTTGCATTGTTTCATAAGAAAAGCTGTGTGATTGTTACAGAGAGGGAAAAAAAGCCTCAAAATAAAACATAGTCATAGTTTCCTTATAGAATAAATCATATCATATTTTAGTGCCTATACAATTTCAATTCATTTTACTGATATTTTCTGATTGGCTTTGTTCTGCAGTTAAACTCATCAGGTTCACTGCATTAAAAAGCTTTAAAAATAATATTTAAATAACTCTATTTAATGTCTTGAATGGTGATGAATACATTGAATTATTTAAATGCAAGGTCTTGTTCATTTCTGGGAATCTATTTAAAAGAGAACATGCATATGTAGCTGTTTATATAGGGTCACATAGCTATTTAGAGACAAATTCATGCACTTGGTCAAATTACTTTCTCTTTTAGGTTAAGTTCTCAAAAAAACCACATTGCTTTTCTGTGAAGATCTATGTAAATTGTTTGTTAGTTTTAAGGATTGCTTATACATGAAAATGTCATTGGCATTCAGGGTGGAGAGTCAGAGTGACTACACAGTTGCCCCAAAATCTGTAATGGGAATGTCATCCTCGTGAAAGCAATCTTTAATTTCAAATATAATAGATTGTTGAGAGTGACTGAGTTTTCTAGATGCATACATCACTTGAGATTGGGAAGATAGTGATAAAGAAAAGTTATTTGACTCTTGTCAGAAAAATTTATTTGGACAATAAAGAAAAAATTTAAAAGTTTATATGGGAAATATTTGGAAATTTTCAGCAATCTAGTTAAAGCTGCTTTTTGAGCCTCATAGCACCTCTGGTTTTGCATTCATATGGACAGAAAAAGTTATATTTTTATGCCAGGCAAATTTGTCACATTAAAAATAGTTCACATATATGATGTAAAATAAAATTCTATTCAACAGATATCACACTTCCAAAACCCCTTGCCATTTAGTTACATTTGCACTAAAATGCTTACATGTTAAATGTTCTATAATTTGAAAGGCATGTAGCCAAAATGATGGATCCATGATTTACTAGCAGATTTATAAATGTGAATCAAACAATGTTACCTTGCCAATGCAATACTTATGCTTTAGAATTATTTCAGTTTCATAATATTTTATCAGACATATGAAGTAATATTCTCTAGTCAATTCCTGAAAGTGGTTTGCTAGACTCTTAATCTTAAATTGTTTTCACTCAAAAAAAAAATTGTTTTCACTCAGACACAGATTGCCAGACACCAAGCACAGGCTATAATTTTATTTTTAAATCAACACAAAACAATTTTTACTACAGAAATTTATCAATAAACTGTTGAAGTCTAAGGGAAAAAATTCCTTACTTAATCAAGTACCTACAAAAATGAGGTGGAAGGAAAAGATTTTTAACAATCTGCACACATGCATATATATGTACAAAATAAATACATATGTCTACAAGCCTGCCTGCTGCCTTTTCATATCGATATGCTTTCATTATCTAATCTTTCAGGTTTTATTGTCTTTGTTGTTATCCATTTCCTTAACAGCGAAAATCTGGGGGAAAAACATGGCGGATTAGGGGTGCCCTCCTGGCTCTCTGCTCCCAGAGCGAAAAGTGAAGAAAGCGGATAGCCACACATGAGCGATCCGCACTTCCACAGGACCAGCTTCGCAAGCCTGCAGACATCCACCGGGAAATGGAGGGATGAGACCATTTACAGCCTAAAGCAAAGGTGAATCGATTATTCTTCCATAAAAATCGGGGATTCGGAGGCACACAACAGGGAGGGAGCGAGGCGCGGTTTAAGCCGCTGCCGGCCGGCAGTGGCGCCAGCCCTACCTGGAGCTGAGCAACACCCCCTCCCGCACCGAGCTCCGCTCCCACGTAGGCCGGGAGGTACCTGAAGTTGGTGAGAAGTGGCAGCGCGGGACAAAGCCGTGTGGAGAGGAGACTAGAGAGGGAACACTGAGTTCTCCAGAGCACACGGCAGCGGCAGTTTAAGGAGGGGGAGGGTCCGAGCCCAGCAACCCCTCTCCGCGCAGCAGGACCCAGAGCCCGCTCGGGCATCTCCCTGCAGAACACTCCCAGGTCAAGGTTAAGGGGAGTTTACACAGAAGGAGGCTTTGACTTTGGATATAGAGGAGGTTTGGGACAGCACTGAGAGGCCAGAGTGCGCTAAGTTAGACTCCTTGATCCATTAGGACCCCCCTCCCTCTGCCCCTCCGGCACCGCTCCCGCCTCGGCATTCCAGCGCTGACTTGGCATCCCAGCGCTGACCTGGGCTCGGGGTTTGGAGGGGAGGCGCAGAGAGAGCACTGGTACGCACCCCTGCTCCACCAATTTGATATTGGACAGTCACTTGCTGCACAAGTGGCACTGACTCTGAGCTCAGAGAGTGGACCCTGCCGGGACGGGGCAGTACTACGGGGGAGGTTGCCTTTGGTAGATTTAAGGCAGAGAATCATTGTCTTCTACACGCTCCTGCGACCCGGAGCCCCGCACTGGACACCAAAGTCTCTGTCCCAGCCTTGGGGGTGGAGCTGAGATAGAAATTGTTCTCATTCCTGCCACTTATCTCCACCGGTGTAATTAAGGAACCAGAAGACAGGGACCGGTGGGTCCCAGGGCCTGCCTGCCCGCTCCTGGTTGGTCTCTCCCTACACAGGTCTCCCACGCTCTGTGTCCTGAGTGCGGAACCCGTCTGGGCAGACTGCCTTTAGTGGTTACTAGGCAGAGATACTTTACGACCCCCACATCCGGGGATTTGGGGCTAGGTCCTTGGCTCCAAAGTTTGTATCCCCACCTGAGGGCGGAGCCGAGATAGAGACTATTCCTGTTCCTGCTGCTTATCTACACCTGTGGAATTAAAGAGACAGAAGACAGGGCTTGTGGCTGAGTCTTTGGCTCCAAAGTCTCTGTCCCTGCCTTGGGGGCGGAGCTGAGGTCTACCACACTCAGTGTCCAGGCACTGGAGTTTGATTGGGCAGGGCCGAGCCTCGTAGGAGGCTACCCTTGGTGGATATAAGGCAGAGAGATTTTACGACCTACACACTCTGGTGACTTGGAGCTGGGCCTTTGTCTCCAAAGTTTCTAGCCCCTCCTTGGTGGTGGAGCTGAGATAGGAACTGCTCCAGTTCCTGCCATCTATCTCCACCTGTGTAATTAAGGAGGCAGAAGACGGGAGGCTGCTGGAGAAACCCGGAGACCAGCGGGAAGGGTAGGTGATTCGGCTGTTTCCCCTCCACTGCATCTCGGACTGCTGGCAAGCTCCCCAGCGGGTAGACAGACCTGCAGACACCAGCCCAGTGGCGGCCGCCGCAAGTGAGCAACACCACCTACTGGCTCAGAAACTAAACAAGACGTGTGAATACCCAAACGAATACCTAAAGGAAAGAAACAACAACTGAGAGACATGGGAAGAAATCAGAGAAGGAACTCCGGAAATATGAAGAAACAAACGGAAAACACACCCCCAAAAAGGAGCACCAGCCCCTTAGAAACAGACAATAACCAAAACCTGGCAACCAAAATGACAGAAGAGGAATTTCATATGTGGATCATAAGAACACTCACTGTCCTGCAAGAAAAACTCAATAACCAACATAAAG